>BQNB010053548.1:12246-39961 GCA_026074375.1 Tanacetum coccineum
ACTTTCATGATCCATAGGTATCCCACATTTTAAACTTAAAAACAGAACAAACAAAAAATGAGAAGAAAAACTCTCAACGGGGAAAAGTTCAGAACATAGCCTAAAAGGCCAAAACGATAGAATTTGGGTCCCATGGTTAAGCATTTTCTATATGCAAGGCCCGTCAAGACCTTTTCTTGGACCCAATCATAGACTCCTTGTAGTTTAAAACTAACATGGACATCTGTCATTTTCCTCTTATACCATGAACATTTTCCTTGTAATGTATATGCTCCCAGTATATCATAAATATCTGTGCTAGAATTAAACAATGGTATGCCGAGAATAAAGGTAGAAAAAGAACAAACCGGTCAACTTTGGGAGAGAGCTGCTGAACAAAACTCGGTGGTCCAACAAAATTAAGGAGATAAGCATCACCAATTTGATCAAGAAAAAGCTCTTCAACTCTGAAAATATGTTGATAATTGCATCTTAAAAAACAAAACCAAATTCAGATAATATAGTGCAGTAATTAAAGTCAAGGATATTTAGTAAAGTATTTATTCCAATAACTACTTTTCTAATGTATTGCCTTACTCACTTATCCCCTAATTTGATTATTTCATCACAAAAGATAATTAAAAATCATCATCACCATCTTAAAGCAAAGCAATTTCCTATAAATACCAAAGTTTCACTCAGTTCTACTTTGGTCATTGGACTTTATAAATCCTTGCTAAACAAACTACTGCCCGCTTTAAGATTATTATACTGGAGGCTTTTGCCTCGTAAAGCTTTAAATACTAATGTACCTGACTTGTACCCGGTGAATAATATAACTTCCATTTTTGCTAAATAATATAACTAACATTTTTGCTAAAGTCGAAACTAACAATGCAACATCAAAAATTTTGAGAAGTATATAAGGAGATACAATTTGATCGCTTGTGTTGAAAACTATAGCAACCGTTTGATACAAGGGAAATAAAAAACAAAGTTGGTTGCATTACTTGACTGAGTGCAACAAATGGAGACAGTTAAATTGCATATCAAAACTAAGAGAGAGAGAGAGAGAGAGAGAGAGAGAGAGAGAGAGAGAGAGAGAGAGAGAGAGATTACTTGATAGGGGAATAAACAGTGTTTGGAAAGAAGCAAACTGGAAGCGAGGCAGCAAAGAAGTAAATATGAGCAGCCAAAGCAACAAAAGCCCCATCTGGACACGGGTAGTGATACATCACTGCTGTATATTTCAACATTTCCATCTCGGCTATTTCTCCAATCTAAAATCATATGAATCACAATCAATCTATGGATGGATCGATACATTTCAACCCAGTAATAAAAAAACATTAGACTTAATATCACATGTTCAAAAGCATCAAATACGATTAGAGGGCGTTTGGAATTGCTAACTTTTTCTGCTTAACTGTATATCTGCTAATTTCAAAGTTAATAGTAGTTTAAAGTGTTTGGGTCATCCAATTATTTTTGTTTATCAGCTTATTTTGGATCGAAATAAGCAGTTTCCAAAAATTGGTAATCTGGGTCAAAATAAGTAGTTTTCAAAAAATGGTCATTTGGGTCAAAATAAGCAGTTTTCAAAAAAGTGGTCAAATTGAAACTATTTCTACTACTAATCTACTTATTCATGGACAAAATAAGCACTTCATGAAAAGTACTTATTCGAGATGGTTACTTTTTTTACTATCATATGTAACCTAAAACCCTTTAAATAAAAGTAAGACTTAAAACTTCTAAAACTTAATGAAAAACAATATCTACAGAAGTGCTTATTTTAAAGCAGTTTAGAAGTTCTTTAGTTTAGCATAAGCATTAAATACGATTAGAGGGTGTTTAGGATTGCTACTTTTTCTGCTTAACTGTATGTTAGCTTTTTTCTAAGCTAATAAGCAGTTTAAAGTGTTTGGGTCATCCAGCTACTTCTGGTTATCAGCTTATTTTAGGTCCCAATAAGCTGTTTTCAAAAAGTGGTCATGTGCGTCAAAATAAGCAGTTTTTAAAAAAATGGTCATTTGGGTCAAAATAAGCAGTTATCAGAAAGCGGTCAACTAGGATGCAACTTAATTAACTTGAAACTAATTCTGCTACTAATCTTCTTATTTTGGGTCAAAATAAGCAGTTCCTGAAAAGTGCTTATTCTAGATGGCTACTTTTGGGATTAGGATCCTCCAGTGTTGTAAAAAGCGGTCTAGGCGGCCGCCTAGGCGGCGCGTAGGCGCTAGGCGGCCATAAACCGCCTCGATTTATTCTAGGCGGCCAAAAAAGCGGTCAACGACGGTCAACACGGCGGTCAACGCCGGTCAGCGGGAGTCAACTCGATTTTTTTAATTTTAAATTAGGTTTTTTCATTCAATTGGTCAGATCTTGTTTTTAAATGGTGTTTAAGAATAAAATTTGTGATGTAATTATTGTAGATGAGAAGAAAAGAAATAGAAATATGAGATTTTACTTAGAAAAAACCGTAATTTAACTAATTTAAAGCCCAATATCCAATCTTTTGTAGACCTACTTAGCTATTTGTGCTCAAATTTATCAAATATACATATAATTTTAAAATTTTTATATAGAAAAGTTCAATCCGCCTAGGCCCCGCCTAGGCGCCGCCTCGACCGATTACTAGCTAGGCGGTGGTCGACCGCCCGACTAGCGCCTAGCGCTTTTTGCAACCTTAGGATCCTCTAAAGTTCAAATGAAATTTAGAGGTAAAGTTTTCTCACAAAGGTAATACCGGGCCCACTGCAAGACCTGGTTTTTCTTTATATTTGTGAGGGAACTTTACCTCTAAAGTTCATTTGAACTTTAGAGGATCCTAATCTAACCTAAAACCCTAAAAATAAAAGACAGTTTGAAAACCTGTAAAACTATAAAAACAAACAATCAACCGAAGTGCTTATTTTTAAGTAGTTTAGAAGTGTTTGTTTAGCATAAGCATAAAGACCCTGTTAATCTAAGATTACACTGGTTAATTAAACTAATGTTTCAAATTTGTTTCAAATATTAGATTACAAGGCATTGCAGAATGCACATTCCTATATGAAGACATACAGACTTTTGTAATACGATTTCTTTTCAAATGAAAACAAAGACATACACTTTTAGTACAGCTACAATATCATGGGTCTGACCTTTATTACAATCTTCTCAAAGGTCTTGTTTAGCAACAGAGGATCCACTTTAGGTAAAAATTGCTCCTCACTTAAAATGGAAAGGATCCTTAATCCAAGCTCGGAGGTAATAAGCTCCAGCGTATGCTGCCCAAAACTCTGGAAGATAAGTAATCAACTGTCAAAAAGATCAATAATCACAATATGAGACAATACATGTAAAATATAATAAAACCATTACTTTTTTCAGATCTTTTACTTTAATAATGGCACGGATTCAATCCGCCCTCCATGCGATGCAGTTAAAAATACTATAGTAACATGACTTACAAGAAGAATTAGGAACTTAGATTTGTCATCAATAGCAATATGTAACTACATTTAGTTCATCTTGGTAGCCCTTATTTGAAGTTTGAAAAGTCTCCATCTATTGAAAGAAAAGCAAATCAAATGAGCAAATATCACACACAGATTAGGAAAGCAAGAAAGAGGCAGAGAACACCCACATGGAGTCTATCTTTGTGCCGATTAACTAATGCTTCTATCTCTTCCATCAAAGCGTTGCTGTATAGAAAAGGCAAAAAATGGAAACGAGCAACTTATTAAAGAGAAGATTGTAAAAAAAATATTTCATTCAGCATATGTTTAAAGAAAATAGTAATCAGAAATTGTAACAATGTTCAAATGAATATCAACATTACGAGATACCTTAAAGATTAAAAACTACACGAAAGTATACAGATACTTATATCAAAATTGTCTTTTGGTTATAAAGAAACCAAAAATGGCAAAATAAGATCAATTTTTTAGTTTATATTTCGCACTATAGTAACAGGAAGGGATCGAGTAAGAAGTAAATTAAAATAAGAAGTCTTGAAAAGTGACTATTACCACACATTTGATATGAAACGACTTGAATTAGATGCATCTCTATTCATTTTGATGGACCCCCTTGAGATTTTTAAGTTATTTTGTAGTGAAAGTTGTGCAAATTGAATTTTATGATTCCATCATATGTAGAGGAACAAAATAAAAGAGATATCATAAAATGCATCTAATATATGTATGTGCATCTAATTAAAAGCTGGACAACACATTATGATGCATCTAATTTAGGTCGGTGCATCTTCGATATGCGGTCATAGTCAGATTTTAAGATTACTTCTCATTGGATCCTAACTCCTATAGTAACTCCGAACTAGGTGTTCTAAAGCAAGCAAAATTGAAACTAAAAGACTTGACATGCTCAAATATACTACAATGGATAAGATCTACAAACGATGCAAAAAATAAAACTCATAAGATCCAGGTTGTACTAATTAAATTGACGTACTTAACAGTTAATACAAACATGTTATAATGTTGAATATGTTTGTTTCAGCTTATATAGCCGGCCTATGGCTTATTTGGCAGTGGGCTTATGTTTGATAAGCTCACTTTTTGTGAGCTAATGAGCTTCAAAATAAGCCACTAAAAGTGAGCTTATCAAACATAAGCCCAAAACCAAATAAGCCATTTTGTAGAAATCACATAAAGATGCAAACTTTATTATCAGTTTCAACACTTACACTTTAACAGTTAAGATGCTGTTCATTGCTAGTACAATGGGTATGTTTGGCACTAGTAGGAGCTGGAGTGGATCGCTGGAGCGGGTTGCTAAAGCATGTTGCTGGAGCTTATGTTTACATGCTAGTCTAACTAGCATTCCATTTAGTAGCTTATTTTTTTACATGCTCCTTTAAGTTGTGTCTACCAAACGAGACTTATTTTTTAATGGTAGATTATTTTTCTAAAAAACATAAGCTCATGGTATGATAAGCTTTGATAAGTTCGCGCACCAAACATAGCCAATGTATTAAACATGAAATCAAATCATATCAATGGGTTTTGTACATCTGTCAATTGGTTTATGAAATTTCTTGTTTTTGTTTTTTAATGTTTGTGGAGTGATGAAATCAAGAAGAGTGTTAGTAAAAAAATGTCATGGGGTATGAGATGGATCTGGGAGACCTATTACGTTGGGCCAATAAGCTATTGATGGGTTGGATCTTGTACTAAACCAAGTAATGAGATGATTTCTTGCATAATCAAAGATAAACCGTTAGCCTTACCGTGGGAATGGACCCCACGATTAAGCTTCAGCGTGAGAGTAAGAAATCATGTTGTTAAAGGATGGGTGTGTGTATTTGGAAAAGTAACAATGTTGTACCTTTTTGATGACGTACCATCCCCTTCGGCTCGGAGGTCTCCCCTTCGAAGCCCAAATGGGATTTTCTCCCAAATATACCTCATGACCTTCGAATAGATTCAAGTGGCGTAAAATCACCTTCGGGATGATTACCAGTACGGGAATCCACCATACGAAGCCTTACACCCTTCGCGGTGAGGCTTCGACAAAACTAGGGCAGAGGTCAGATAGTCAAACCTACGTTCTCCATATCTATTCAGGTTTACCTGCCAAAATAGAAATCGTGGTACACAGTCCCAGAATCACCCCTTAAATTGTGGGACACCCCCACGATCACCGGTTATAGTGCTAAGCTTCATCCCATCTCAACTATAAATAGATGGCAAAGGCTCCAGGTATGGGCAAAACTTTTACACACAGTTACTTGCAATTTCATACTTTCACATAACCAAAGCACATACTTACTCTCACACCGAAGGTGATTCGCAGGGACACCCCTTGCGCTTCACTTAATGTAGTGTTTCTATTTGTGTTGATACAGGTTACTCAAGGTTTGGCTACCCAACAACTACCAGAGGAATACTTCGATATCCTCAAATCCTGATCGTGCCCATATTTGCACAATTAGTGGCGCCATCCGTGGGACCGCAACAATTAGTCCTATTTAAACCAAGCTTAGTAACCACTAAAACAACCAACCTACTTTTTCGGCATGACTAACGGAAGAGAAATAACACCACCACCTGGTTTTTTGGAAATACCAATAACTACTACCGTATTTGCCGCCACTACTCCTAAAAACACGCCTCTTGCTTATCGTGCCTCCACCTCGACTAATCCTAACCCAATGATTAGTCCTGCTATCGTAGAAGCCAACTACGAAACCTTGGAGTCTATACTAATAGACCGACGAAGGCAGATACGTAACAGTGATCTTCGAACCGAACTGGAGTACTTCAACGAAGATTACGATGAAGAAAGAGAAATGGAACCAATGTCAGAGCCCATGAGGGTTGTTACCCCTCTTCTTCGGAGGATGTCTCCCAGAGCTCACCAAGGAAGGGAAATGGTAGTGGGGTTCGAAGAAACCTAGAATAGAGAGGAAAGCAGGGTGGAATGAAAGAACGAAGGAGGAAGGCCTTCAGAAGAAGCTTCAAGGGGGAATGGGGGTCAGAGTATAAATCTCCCTCCACTTTTAGCAGCCCACTTGGGGAGAAACAAGAATGGGCAGGCCTTACAGTCTTCCCTGACCTGAGCCTATGGAGGTCAGGCAATTCTGAATAACATAGGGGGGGATCTCCCCCCTAACGGTACATTCTTGTCATATCATGCTCAACCTTTTATACCAGTACACTTGAATGTACCTAATAGACCCCAGCCTATACATGTACACCCCCACTCATAACCTACGAGTTTCATTAATGGGCAGCCTATGGCTTTCCCTTCGCAAACTCCTATAGGGAATCTTCCCACAGGAGGAAACCCTTCATATCTCCCTTAGGGAGGTCCTACACCATCGACTCTTACGAATGGTAGCATGCACCCTCAAAATAACTTTATGTACCCTGCGACTGTCCTTTCGAATGGTTACCCATTTTATACGCAGCCTATGCTCACATTCCCAAACATGCCTACGTACACTAACAACAACCCGGCGGGTCTTTTCCTGAATTCCATGGGCTCGATAACACCTTTTGCCCGTTGGATAGAGGACTACCCTCTCCCTGACGGTTTAAAAATGCCTTCCCGTATTGGTTCTTATGATGGAAAAGGGGATCCGAACAACTTCCTACATCTTTTCTGCCATAAAGATGCAAAAACGGTTAATGTCAGTAGCTTGCCACATGTTCACATACACCCTCAAAGACTCCGTTAGAATATGGTGGAATAGTCAAAAGGCAGGTAGCATTATCGATTAAGCAAAGTTCTGGTCACACTTTAGCCAACAGAAGAAGTTTACCAAGACGCATTTAGCCATCCATAACATCAAGCAGAGAGAAAACAAAAGTACTCGAGCTTTCATCACCAGGTACACCGATGATACTCTGCAGATTTTGGGTCTACATGAAGACTAACTAATCTCTGGCTTAATTCATGGCTTAAGAACAAGAAGCCTGGTCGAACACCTCTCTACAGATTTGCCACTCACCTACAAAACCCTTGTAGGTCCTTATAAACAGGATCTGAATGAGCCTTAAACGACTTATAGTCCTTTGAATAAATCCAAAGAAACTATGAGAGACGATAACAGTGAATATAGATATTGACGCGGAATATCAATGTCTATACCAAGATGAACACAAGAACGAAATACTAAAATTGCTATTACTATTACTATTTGATTGTGAATACTCAATCAACTCATATGTTTACAATGCTATTCTACGTTCCTTTTATAAGCATAAGGAACCCTAAACGCGTTAAGAGATAATGCTTATCTCTTCCTAGATTAACGCTAATTGATAACTATTACTATAATTACAACCAGACTTAACTGTCTGACCAAGCAGTATTAACTTTAATACTGCCAGACTTAAGTTAATGCTGGCAGACTTAACTTGCTCTACCAGACTTAACTTCTATACTAACAGTACTAACTATTTTCTATCAGTACTAACTATGACTAACAGACTTAACTTTAATACTAACAGTATTAAGTCTGTTTACAATATTTTCCTAACATTATCAATGATGATCTTTGTGAATCTTGGATAAGAAATGATGTTTGCTGGATGTGTAAGAGCATAGTGAAACCCTTCCTAAAGTACTTTAGCACAGTCCACATGCACATTATTAATGAAACAATATAGCATTTGCATGACTTGAATTGGCAGTTGATAATGTCCTGCAGCTCTAGTGGTAAAGAAATGTGCAAAGATCTTACAAAGTGTCTGCCATGGTTGAGGAAGCCCCTTAGACTTTAAATTTGATGGATTTCTTAGTGACAAAGTAAAACCAAGATTATGGCAAAAGAATTGAACCATCTGACCAAATGTGGTTTGATCAACAAACCCAACATGATTGTTGTCTGTAGCTTGAGGCAGTTGGAAAATTCTTCTGAAGTTTTCAACATTCATTGTTAGTTCCTTAGTTCCAAGTGAGAATCTGAACTGATACCTTGATCCATCTTCCCTCAAAGTAAGCCAGAACTTAGATATATAAATCTAAGGTACTAAAGCAGATCCAACAATGCTTAATCTGAGTGGATGATTGAAAGAATGTTTTCCAGAATCTTGCTTTCATTAGGACACTGACAACTAACAAGATCATACTTCTTTTTTGCATTCATAAGTTCAAATCTCTTGTTGCTTACTCCTTAATTCAAAAACTTAAATATTTAATCATTATTACCATCTTCTTCATCATCAACATTTACAGGTGGAACAATATTGGTAACATCTACCATTGTAGTCTCTTCCTCATTTTTCCTGAACAATCTCTACCTCCGGACTTTCTTTATCACTCCTGGGCTCTAACCTAGTGCCGGGAATAGATGTGTCATCATTCCTAGGGGGTGAACTATCATTAACATTCTCAGGATCTTCAACAAGCTCTCAACCTCCTCAGCTGCCAAGCTGCTTCGTATAAACCAGGCCACATTTTTCTCTTGATTCTTATTCTTCACGACTCTTGTGCTCAGCAAGACTTTACTTAATCATGTCTTGTAAAATCATCTACATCAGCTTTTTTTTGCTAAGCACTGGAACAGGTGTGCGTAGTCGTGCAGAATGCCTTGACGGTAATCAAACGATCACAGTTTGATCGTTTTTGGAATCACTTGACCCAGCTTGTACCTCCGTAGCAGGGTTAGGTAACCAAGGGGCCTAGGTGTCCTAATGCGTTCCTGGTAGACTCAGTTGGCTGTGGACTGAGAGTCAGAGGAACATCTACCCAAACTCCTTTGCATACATCTTATAATGCTCCATAAGCTCAAACTCACTGATCTCCAGCTGGTGACCGCAACCCAACCATGATCTTTGTTTTCTCTTCTGAGTTGAAGTAAAAAAATTTATTTTTTTTATCCCCCCCTTCATAATATCATCATCTTGAAGAATAGAGATAAGCCAGCTCGAGCACATCTTGAAAATTTCAGGAAAGATATCAAATAATGACTGAATGATGATCTTCGTGAAATCATGAGGTATATGGATCGAAGTGCAGAATGATGAGAAGCGAATAGTAAATGCCTTCCCACATTAACTAACCCGCATAATCCACATGAAGTTAATTGACAAAGCAGTATACACAGTTGCATTATCTCAACGGCGTTGGTCCATCCCGTAACGCGTGAAGTCAAGCACTTAGAGAAATATCTTGCATAACGTCTCCAAGGGGCCATACAAGACCATGATATCTGGAAATTTAGAACCAGTATTGAGTTCCATTTGTAAATCCCAACACTTGTTTGTAAAATGGAACCATATCAGAGAATGATGGTGCTGGCACAAACGAAGCATGATTGTTATCATTTGCTTGTGGAAGATGAAAGATTGTTCTAAAGTCATACCAGAATTAAGTTGTAAAGCTCTTTTCTATCCAGAAGAACTTGAGTCGAGCATTGATCAGTCTCCTTTCAATGTAAGCCAGAACTGAACCATATAAATCCAAGGTACAGATGCTAAAGCTGCAATGCTGAATTGTAATGGATGATTCTTAATAATATTCATCAGAATCTTGCTCTCTGATGGACATTGCACATGCTCTAACTCAACCTTCTTGTTTGCATCCATAAGGTCATATCGCTTGTTTGGAGGACACAAACAAGGCAAAAAACAAGGAAGGATTAGCATGCATATCATCTGGAAGAACATCAGCAGCATGTTGTTGTTGTGCCATGATGATAACAGAATGAAAATGTCAAATGAGTGTTAGGAAACAAATAACTCTTTTGGCATTTTTGTCTTTTTCCTCTATGGTCCCTCTGTTTTTAAAGTTCCTGGCAATTCTTTTTGAACATATTTTTGATCAGTTTTTTTCTCATGTGCTCGTTCTTGCTTTTTCTAGCACATGCCATACGCTTTATTCAAATTATTCTTTTTATTTACCATTTTTGTGTGTTCTGGCATTTCTTTTTCGAACACACTTTTGATTTGCTTTTTTGCGTATGGATTTAGCTCTCTCTTTCTGTTTTTAGAATATCCTCACCAGAAATTCTTTGTGACATGATACTCTCTCAAGAAGGATGAAGATTTCTCTTTTGTTTTGAATCAAGACACAGTTATGAAAAATTCAAGAGAAAACCTTCAACTTCTTAAAATTGTTTTAAGAAAGAGTATCATTTTGACACAATAACAGATTTTGAGAACTTTTCAAAAATCATGTGACAAAATAATGTAATCACAAACCTACAACTGAATGGACACTAAGTCACTCACTCCTCATTCTGTTCATTGCAGAAAACGGCCGTAGCCGGACATGACTTAGTCCACTTAAACAATTGAGATTTGAAATTAACATATTTATAAAAACTTTGATTCTTTCACATTTGATTATGAAGCCTAAACCATGAATACAAACACATCTAATTCAATAATTGAATGGACACTAAGTCACTCACTCCTCATTCTGTTCAATGCAGAAAACGGTCGAAACCGGACATGACTTAGTCCACTTAAACAATTACGAATAGACATATATGATCCATAGAATAGAATTCATGAAAACTTGGTTCTTTGCCAAAATTATTTGTCAGATTTTCAGCACATTAGAAACTGATCGTTTTGTTTTTCACAGACATTCACACAATAAGCATTACAATCATGAAGCAACAACATTATTACAAAACATTTTCACAAAACCACAAACAATTAAACTGATTTCCACCATTAACCTTTACTGAGTTTGACTTTTGTTGACTACCGATTTTGACCCGTTGACCTTACCGATTTTGACAAGGAAATAAACTAGGTAAACTAACAGATTCGGTAATGTACTACCGAGTTTAATCAAAATTCAATCCTAACGATTCTATGATCAATTTATGGCCTTAAGTCACTTTTTACACTAAATTTAAGCCTAAGATTATTCATGTTGATACAAAAGTTGGACGATCCTTGATTAGATCCGGATTAGGGATAATACGGATCTGTTAGGCTCCGGTTCCTGTATCAATTGAGTCTTGATGTATGAGACCTGCGCACTAAGAAAACAAAGCATTGTTAGGCTTACCGTGGGATTGTCTCCCACGATTATCCTCCGGCGTGAGAGTAAGTAATCGGTTTAGGGTTTTAGCAGAAAGTTAGGGTTATGAGAGCATACCATAGATGAGAGCCTAGGTGCCCCTTATATTCTCACCAAACCCTAATGGGCTTTGTCCCATTAATTAGGTAAATAACCAAGAGGCCCCACCGTTTATTTTAATAACTAGCGGGCCCCTCTCCTGATCATAACTCGTTCGTAACGGGTGTTATAAATACCTGCGCGCGTGTGCGCTGGTTGGACCTCATGGGCCTAAATCCTTGTCGTGATAGCCCATATGTTATGGGCTTCCCCGTAGGCAGTATCGTTTGGGCCTTGGAAGCCCGTATTGGTGTCGCTATGGCCCATTCGTCATGGGTCCAGGTATAAATGGTATTAGTGGGTCGGGTGCATGACCCAATGTTAGACTATACGTCAACATGTCCCCCCAGTCTAGTATGCGCTTGGTAAGACCGCGGATGCTAGACTACAAATAGTTGCGGCAAATATTCCTAGATGCGTTTCAAATTTAGTCAAAGTTAGAGATCATTGTTTTCATTTATTTGCAAAAAGATGTATGTGAATGAGAATTTTAAAAACTCCCCCTTGGATCATGATTCCGTATTTTCAATTTGAAGGGTTTTAATAAAAATTTGGAATCATGAAATAAAGGATGTGATCTTTTTAAATTATGTTATGTTGTTTTTTTTTTTGAAAAATTTATGTACATGTTTTTAATGTATGATCTTTTCAAGAAGATAACTTTGTCAGACTTTCCAACTGAGTTGGAGTCATACATCTCATACCAATGCGATGAACTAGATACTCAAAGCGTTCTTTTGGAAGCGCCTTAGTAAATTGATCCGCAAGTTGGTATGCTGTCCCGACAAAGTAAATTTCCACAATATGTAACATTTCTGAATTTCAGGTCATTTTACGACGCCTATTATTCGTCATTATTTATTTTGGCCCCACACGCGCTTACTTTTGATATTTACTTTTGAGTTAAATCGCGTAGACTAGAAATAATCAATTGAGGTGAACGGTCGTCAAACAAATTAAGGTATGCATCAACCAAGTGATATATAATTATTAAGAAGATAATTATGTACTTTGCGTATTTTATTTTTATTGGTCACGTAAAAGGTTTACGTTTCGCAATAAAATACGTTTGGACACTCCCCAGAAATACCTTAGACTTTACCAAGCACTCAAAACCAATACCCCACTTTTATAAACTTAACACAAAATTTAATCAATTGTTGTGTCAAATGCTACTAGGGGCCGGTTACACACACACACTCCTAAGAAATCCTTATTATCTCCTAATGATCCTTACAAGTACATGTACAACTTAATTCTCATTAATGCTTGTCCTAATTGTTCCCACTAAGCTATTACACAATGGGCGAAGCCCATTTGGCCACCCTTTTGCCCTTTTGGTTTCGGCAACATGCATGTATATACCTATATCCTAAGTTTTTCATTAATTTGCTAAATCTTGTACATTCATGCAAGTAATTAAGATGTTTAAGTGGTTTAGCCCAAAACAATGGGAAAACCAACTAGAAGAACCACAAAAACCATGCACCTTAGGATCGGTTTTGTTTGTTTAAGGGACTAGGAAAGTTAACTAGTTCTTTGCCTATAAATACACACTCATATCTTACCATTTGACACTCTTACAACATACACACACGCAAACAAGAGAACACACTAAATTGTGTCTAGTGTTCGGGTCACCAAATGCAAGCAAGCACTCTCCTTGATTTCATTCGAACCCACAAACGTTTCCTAGTTATCATAAAAGTCCATAAAGAGTTACACGAGCAAGGTCTTGGGCGTTTACAAAGCTTGGAGCTTAGGGTTAATTATTGGTCGTGTTAGAAAACGCATTTCGGGGTTGCCATACTTATTGTTCCAACATATAACCAAGTCGCTAGGACCTTTGTAAGTCACATTCAAACTCATGACAATCGTATTATGCGTATTCTTTTCATGATGACTAGCTTATAGGTCAAATGTATGTATGTATAGCGCACTAGTTTGAGAACACGTATGATAAATGAATTAAGGACGCACGATACGTATATAAACCAGTGTTTGCATGTGGAGCACGACTAACGTATATAGGCCAACGAGCCACTAAAACTATTTTCGAATCATATACATTGCTAGGGGAAACCAACGGGCCACAAAGGGCTTGTGAAATCCAAACGTGCTCACGGCTTGGGCCCAACTGGCCCAACAGCCCACGAGTGGGATCCATAGCTTATTTTTAAGTTCATTCGAGCTTAGTGTTAAAATAGGAAGTTTATTAGACTCGACATATAACAAGCACGCCTTAGATAAACTCCTAATGGGTCGAATTAGCCCAAGAGGCCACGAACGAACCCAAACAGGCCCAATAAGCAAGCTTGGCGGGCCCACAACTTATTTATAAGCCCTACGAGCTTATTAAGAGTCCAACGAGAAAATTGATATTAATATGGACCCTTAGTATGTTTAATAACCAAATGGATCCTTAAATGGGCTCGTTAGCCCATTACCATGAACTACGAAACCCATAAGCCACAAATACGCTTGGCAGCTTATTTGTGAGCTTAAAACAGCTTATGAGGCTTATGATAACCTTAGGCAAGTTAATGGACCCTAATGGATTGAGCCCAAACATGAACAACCCTTATCGGACTCGTAATGGGCCCAAAAGCCCATTACCGGAGCTTAATGGATTATTGAATAAGCCACAAGGTAAAATAGCTTAAAACAGACCCTAATAAGCTTAATAAAATATGAAAATTAGTTGGGCCAAATAAGGAAATGCTTAATGGACTTTTGCAAGTTTTCGGGTTAAGGTTATTGGGCTAACGAACCCAATAAGCTCAAATAAGCTCATCCGAGCTTATTTATAACCTGCCAACAGCTTATGTAGCTTATTGAAGTAAATAAAACCTATTGTCACTTGTTAGGTCTTAATTGGGTTTAAAATGTGACTTTTTACAAGTTAAGGGACTAAATGTGTAAACTTTGAAACTTGAGGGTTCAATTCTGTCAACTCATTATTTTTGTAAGTTGAGGGACTGTTTTGTCATTTCTGAAACTTTAGGGACTATTGGGACATATAAGGACCTAAAGGGAAATTTGGTAAAGTTAAAGGACCAAATGTGTACAAGTGGAAACTTAAGGGTTTAAAATATAAAATAGTATATATTTTATAAACCCAGGGGCTGTTTTGTAATTATGGAAAACCTAAGGGTTATTTTATAAAGTGAATTTAATAAACACTTGACATATCGGACGAATGACATCCGGATAGTATACCGGTTAACCTACAACTTAATAAATAGGAATATTTATTAGTAACGTTTATACGTATACAAGATCATGTAAAATCGTATACCTTCCCAAAAGCCATCAAGTGAATACAAATTCAATAAACATTTGCACCACCACACAAGTGATAACAGTATATATAAACTAGCAATTTATTATAGTTTATACATTGAGTCTTTAGCCTAAACTGTAGACTAAGACTGGCCGTATTTACTTAGGTATTTGACGGTGTGATTCATTTGCTATACTTGGATATATTATCATTTTCAGAGGACTATTTACTAAGGTGAGTTCATAGCCCCATGTTTTACAATTATTTAAATGATTTACATCTTTGGGGTGAGAACATGCTTTGTTTTACAAATTGGACGCAAGTGTACATTTTATACTATGATTACGAGTTTGCCTAAGTAGCGATAACCCACTGAGCCCTATTATCATGAACTGTCAATTGCTAGATTGCGAGCGCGAATGTTATAAATAGATCTATTTGGGATTGACGTCCCCGTTTGGGTGAGTAGCGCTCACTGTGCCGGTCTGCCAGACAACAAACGTATACCATGTCGGACTTGGGATGTTGCGGGTTAGAACATCATTCAGGGGCATTTATTGGCAATTTATTGCATCCATATACGTCGAGCTTCAGTGTCATGAGCTTAGGAAACCGTAATTACTTTTTATGATGTTTGCATCTGTTGCTTAATCATACACTTGGAAATCTTGCGGTCCTACAATTGATTTACATAAACCTATGAATTCACCAACTTTATGTTGACGTTTTAAGCATGTTTTCTCAGGTCAATAAGGCACGAGGTGCCACGATACATTGGGAGACTACTCTTTGGAAGAGTCAGTACTAAAGATTTGGGATGTATTACATTTTGGGATATTTGTTATAAACCGAAATCTTTACTTTTGTTGTCAAACAATTTGAAGCCATGAGCTTATGTAATAAAAAAGTATTTTTTTTTTAAATCCAATGTATTTTTTTAAATGACACGTTTAGTGGTCGTTCTCATATCTTGTGCTATTGATCTATGAAGTAATGCCCTCGGATATTCAACATTCCGCTGCGACCCAGATTTGGGGGTGTTACAGATTGGTATCAGAGCCAAGGTTATAGAGAACCAGGTCAAAAGTTTTTGTCTGGACTATAACCATTTTTCAAACGCTGTTTTCACAAATGGGATTTGCACGGGACATACATGCATTACTTGTTTGCATCTAGCACATATATGCTTACATGATACACACTATTTTAGCATTAGTAGGTTACTAAGTGCTTACATGATTGATATATGCGTATATAACTTATACTACGTATATTACTATAAGACTCTTATAATTAAAGCTTATAGACATAACATACCGATCTCTTTTATAAGTAATACTTATATAAGTTATTTTTGTTTTTTTTGCAACAGTCATGTCTTTTGCATCGTCCGCTGTTACCTATACTTCTGTTTACACCAATTTTGATCCAAGCAGAGCCTTCTGGGGAGCCGATGATGA
Organism: Tanacetum coccineum; assembly: GCA_026074375.1. Lineage (NCBI taxonomy): Eukaryota > Viridiplantae > Streptophyta > Magnoliopsida > Asterales > Asteraceae > Tanacetum > Tanacetum coccineum. The sequence goes on from BQNB010053548.1 coordinate 28,561, forward strand.
GGAGATATCTGAGGGAGGCATTCCACGGGTCATCGTATACGGATACGACGGACTCCCTATACAGCCAGTAGCCCCATCATCACCGGATTACATACCAGGCCCAGAGGGCCCACAGACACCGCCAGTTCCTCAGGACGAGGATGAGCATGTGTTTCCAGCTGAGGAGCAGCCATTACTTCTCGTTGATTCACCTACTGCTGAGTCACACGGGTATATTACACAACAGAATGGTGTTACAGAAAGGAAAAACAGGACCCTAATTGAGGCAGCTAGAACTATGTTAGCAGACTCACTTTTACGGAATGGAAAAGCTGTGAAGGACAAAGCCAAATCAAAGCCAAAGACCAGAAAAGTCAAAGTCAAAGTCAACTCAACAAATTAACAGTCAAAACCGGAGCCGTAATTGAAGAATACTATTGGTTGCAATCTCAACCCATCTGATGGGCCGGGAAAGCCCAATAGTATATTAATGAAGACTGTGAAGACCAAATGGGCCCTCAATCAATGACAACAGCCCATTTGTGTGCAATTGACAGAGACTATGAAGACTTTGAAGGCCCGATCCTAGCCCTTGAACAAGCCAATCTCAGCCATTGTACACACAAAACCCACCTAAACCTTATTGGGCCTTAAAAAGCCCAATAACAAAAGCCTAAACCCTATTGGGCCCAGACACACTCAATTGGGCCCAATACACAAACCCAAGCCCAATACTGGCCCAAAACAACTTTTTATAAACCCTAGGGACTAAAATTGTCAAGTTTAAAAATGTTTGTAAAAAGAAAAGTGTTTTAAAAATAAGAGGGACTGAATTTGCAATTTTACAAAATTGATTTCTCTTTATAAAAGGCAAGGGCCGAATCTGCCATTTACTAATTCTTTCTTTAATTCTTTGTTTTTTGAACACAAGGGCTGTTTATGACAATTTGTAAACTCGTGTATAACTAAAACTAAAAGAAAGAAAAGAGTGGCAAGTAAATGAAACCCGAGGGGTTCTTTTTGGGCAAATGAAACTTTCAAAAAACCTGCACCCAATAAACGTTCACCCCTCTCAACCTTTCCCGCCAAACTCCTTGAACCCCCCACCATCACGAGTTAACACCCCATCTTTTACCCAACCCATCCTTTACCCAGTCCAATCCTAAACCCACACCCAACTAACCCTAATTAGATGCTAGGTTGGCAATCCCCCATAACCCAAGAAAAATCAATGGCGGATTGTGATCAAAAAGAAACACAACTCTAATCTAAGGGCTAGGATTGGTTGCTGAGCTTCATCTCACACAAGAAACACAAAGAAAGAAGCTGTGAAGATCTTGAGACTTCTATAAAAGCAAGAAAACCAAAGCCGAACCACACTAGTTTTAACTTAGCATTTTTTTTACTTAACTTTTAATTATAATTGTAACTTAAGCTTTCAGCTTACTTTTTAGTGTAATATTGTTATTTTCAAGCAAATTAATTTCGTATTTTAAAGTCTATCTTAAGTTTCTTAATTTTCAAATTGTCAACTCTTGAATTCGTGTTTAAATTGTGAAGAAAATTGTGTTTTTCTTGTTACTTAATAATCACACTAGCATTAATATCATTTACCCTTAATTTACTTTAAATTAACACAAGTAAAAACGGGTTTTACTTATTTAAAGGGGTGTTTGGTTTAAGCTTGAAAATGGGTCATATGGGGTTTTGCATGGGTCAAGTGCACTCAGCCACTTTTGGCCTGAGTGTTAGGTTAATTAAGCAATTAAAATCACCACTTTTCAGTTTCTAGAATATAAGTTTTAAGTCCTTTGGTTTCTGTCAAAATTTGAATACCCAACTTGAGCTTAAAGGCTTAAGCTGCTATGCAGCTTGAGCACACGTCTTTTGTGTGCTTATTGTGTTGTTTCTAGCCACATTTACCAAGCACTTTGGTTCTGCCCTCTTTACTTTGACAAATTAAGTCAAAGTGTGGCTTTGCAATTTTTTTAAAAACCCTCAATTTTAAGCTGCAATTTCAGCAGCTTATATTATTTTCTAGACCCTCAGATTTTGAATATTAGCTTATTGGCCACCATTCTAAAGCTGTTTAGGTTTGCTTTTGGGTAAAAGTCATTTTTGTGCTTATTTTATAAGCCCAAAAAGCCCCTTTCAGCCACTGCAATGCCCTCCCCTGGTGCTGAGCACCCAAACTCAGCCCTTTATCATCTAGCTTAGTTTAACTAGACCTTAGGATTTTTTTAGGCTTTTAACCCATAAGCTTTTTACTAGTCCTTTTAAGATCCCAAGATTTTGGTAGCTTAATTTCCCCTCTAGTTTAGCTTATTTAGCGCAAAAGTAGCCCTTTTTCTTTTTTTTTACAATCAAGTCAATTTAGCTTATTTGCATATTAGCTTATTTTAGGGCTTAATCTAAATAATTTAGCTTATTTAGGATTCCCCTTCACTATTTATCTGTCCCCCATAGATTTTAGCTTATCTAGTTAGCTTAAACTTCAAAGCAAAAGCAAATAAGCTCATAAGCTTAAAAAGCTACTGCAGCCCCAAAAAGCTCATCTTTCTAGCTTATTAAGTTGGATTCAGCTTATGTGCCTTTTAGGAAAAATGTTGCCAATAAGCCCCTGAACAAGTTTCCTGTTTTGACTTTTTGCTAATAAGCACTTAGGACTATGCTTTGGCATATCGGGTCCATCCAGGGACCCATTTGTGTAATTTCATCTTTTGGTTAACTTGTTAGTCCCTATGGTTACTGTGGCTGTACCTGAAAATTCGTTAGTCCTAATTGTCCATTCACTGTTAGTCCCTTAGGTTAACTTAGTTAGTTTATTTAATTTAATTAAGTTAAATTAGTTTAGATTTAATTAGTTAATTAGTTTTATACAGTGCTACATAACTTTTTGGGGCTTTTTATATTTTTAGATTTCTCAACTTTTTCTTTATTTAATTTGATTTTTTCAGATTTTTTATAGTTATATTTTCTGACTTTTTATATTGAAATTATTTTTAATAGTTTTAATCTTAAAAAACTTCTATAAAAAAATATAAAATTAACAAAAAATATTTTTCTTTTTAAAAAATTTTATTTAAATTCAGTTAGTTTATATTAAAAATAAAAAACTTATGTAGGGTAATTTTTGCGCTAAAATTCAGTTCCGGGCCCTTTTACCGAGCCCCGCATTTTTCGTCTTCTTACCGTTTTTTTCGTTTTTTCAACTCCGTTGTTGAAAATTTTTACATTTTCTTTAAGTTAGAATTTTTAATTTATTTAAAATTTTAAAATTAATTTTATAACTTTATTTTTGTAATTTTTAGTTTTAGCTTGCGATTTTAAATTCCCTTTTTGTATTCCTATAGATGCAGCTTAATTTAGTTTATTAGTTTTAATTATTCTAGTTAAGTATTTTTAGCCTAACTATGTTCCCCGTAGTATATTTAAGATTCCCATTTTCCATTGCTTGTTTCCCGTAGAATAATTTTAGTTTTCTTTAATTAATTTTAGTTTATCTAGTTAAAAATCAAAATCATTTGTTTCTCAATTCAAACATCAATCAAATCGTATCGATTTAACCATTCCAGCCTCGTTGGGGATTTTGCGACCCGGGAAAACTCTATACACTTCTCATCTCTCCACTCTCTCCTGCTTTTAGACTATCCTTACTATATATTTGATATTTTATTATATTATATATGTTTTAAGGTATAGTCTGAGCCGGATCAAGGATCCACAGACACTGCCAGTTCCCCAGGACGAGGATGAGTGTGAGTATAGGCACATGATCCTGACTACGTGCCATAGCCTATATACCCTGAGTATATACCATTGGAGGATGAGCATGAGTTTCTGGCTGAGGAGCAGCCATTACCTCCTGTTGATTCACCTACTGCGAATCACACGCAGATATGTTACTGATCGGATCCGCAAGAGGATCCCAGAGGAGAATGAGGATGATGGAGACAGAGGATGGATTCGGTTGAATATTCCCATGACGGGAGGAGAATGAAGTGATAGATTGATGACGACAGTGAATTCATCTAGGGATGATGCCATATGAGATGCGATGAGGACGAGGAGGAATAAAAAAAAAAAGAGAGTAGGATAGAGCTAGGAAGCACTCAGCTCCGGCCGACTTCTGTTGTTGTTTGTGACCTACTGATGAGCCTGTTTCCCCACCGAGGAAAAGAGCCTGTTATAAACCACCACCCTTCACTTGACATTACTAAAGCGCTAGATTCCGTCCGGTCTCAGGCTTCTATATCCCTTCCACCAGGGGCAAAGGTTGAGAGACTTCTACCCATGACTACTCCATCACCATCACCACCTATTTCACTATCACCACCCTCTGCAGGAGAGCGCCTTGCTAGGTGCATGGCCCTACCTGCACATTCATCACCACCACCAGTGCCTTCACCATTACTACCATCACCTAGGTGTCCAACCCGAATCCAGACACTTAGGATAGCATCCACTCAAGACCTTATTGATCACAATTTACCGTATTTACCATCTCCACCACTAACCACCAATACCACCATCTCTATACATACCACCACCTGTTGACCGTAGGGATGATGTTCTCGAGTCCAAGCAGCCACCTCGCAAGAGGTCATGCTTGTTTGCTCTAGGCTCTAGGTATGAGGTCGGGGAGAGTTTTATTGCTAGACCCACCAGAGGTCAAGGGGTAGATTATGGGTTTATCAGCACCGTAGATCTGAAGGGGGGGGGGGGGGGGGGGGGGGGGGGGGGGGGGGCGAGACAGAAGGGGATAGTGAGGTTGGATAAGGTATTAGGGAACTTGGGTAGATCTGGCAGAGTAGTTCCTGAGGTAGCACCCTATACCGTAGGAGAGTCACAATACTAGAGTACAGAGCTTGCTGAGCTCCATGAGCATGATACACAACATGTAAATGCTTTACTAGAGGATGCTACAGGATAGTAGGTCTCTTATAACACAGAGCGAGTTGATAATGGACTCGCCGCGGGAGCACCATACTTGATGGGGGATAGGATGACTCTCTAGGAGACAGTGTGGATGGTGGAGGAGGAGGCTTATGCTTCCCAAGAGGCTTGGGCTCCCTCAATAGAATTGAGTCAGGCGACCCATCAGGAGCTTCAGACCTACCGTGATCATGTATATGCACACGAGACCCATATCCAGGCACATCAGACACAGCTACAGCTGCTGGGTACTCTCATTCAGACACAACACCATGTATATGAGACTTGTTTTCAGATGCAGCAGGCTGAGATAGCAGCACTTCAAGAGTCTGACCGTAGGCGCCAGACACATATAGCAGAGACTCTCTATGTGATAAGAGACATGAGACGAGAGATGAGTGACATATAGGCTGAGTTGCTAGCACACCGAGAGCAGCCGAAGAGAGCTAGACAGCCAGGACCAGATGCTAGGATTCCAGATCACCAGGGTGCTTCTGGGGATGCTGACAGTCACATCTAGTGATTTATGTTATTTTATCTTGCTAGGTCATTGTATAGGCATGCTAAGTATTAGGGGTTTTCCCAGCTAGCATAGCCTTAGATCTTTTGTATTGTATTTTTGTGTACCAACAACTATTTCATGTAAAAATTTCTAAGTTATAAATGAAATAGATATGTTTATGATATGTATCTATCTTGTGTTGTTGTCTCATCTATATTTATTATATCTCTGTATGATTATAACCTCACGTTTTTTCTTTGTGTCTAGACCAAACATTGGACCCCTTCGGACAGACGAGGACAGAATACCCCTACTGACAACGCCAACCTAATCAACATGACTCCATAATATGATTGATCAAGCTCTTCAGCGAAACTCCACCAATGGAGACACAAGCCACAGTTCGCACGGGGATGACCGAAGGAATGTGCAAACTGCACGCCCTTGTTACTATGCTGATTTCATGAAATGTCAACCTTTAAACTTCAAAGGAACTGAAGGCGTGGTCAGTTTAACTCGGTGGATTGAAAACATGGAGTCAGTTTTCAATATCAGTGGTTGTGTGATTGAGAATCAGGTTAAAAGTTGCCACCTGCAATCTGTTAGGTGATGCTTGACTTGGTGGAACGGTAAGATAAGAACACTTAAGTACCACGAGTATATGCCAAAGTAATTGGGAGGACTCAAGAAGAAAAATGACAGACAAGTATTGTCCTCCGGTGAGATCCAGAAGAATCTAGAAATTCAGTTGTGGAACCTAAAGGTCAAAGGTAGAACGATGTTCCAGCTACACTGAAGTTTCAAAGAGCTAAACCCTGATATGTACCAAGGCCTTAGTGCTAATGAAACTTGAGGAAGATCAACAAGTACATTCGTGGACTTCCTGATAACATCTATGGGAATGTGAAGTCTTCCAAGCCCAAGACATTGGATGAGACGATTGAGTTGGCCAATGACTTGATGGATCAGAAACTCCGTACCTATGCGGAAAAGTCTGATAACAAAAGGAAGGCAGATGATTCATCCAGAAACAACCATGGACACCAACAACAACCCTTCAAGAATTAGAATGTAGCCAGGGTCTACAATATGGGGACTGGTGAGAAGAAACCCTATGGGGGAAATTTGACCAAGTGCACCAAGTGCCATTTTCATCACAATGCGCCCGGTGTATACTCAGAAGTGCACAGTTGCAATAAGGTAGGGCTCACCTTGCCCGAGATGCAGGAGTTCTGGCTATACCAAACGTTGCTAACATCAAAAAGGTAATAGGGAAACCCTAAGGGACATGGTTGTTTTGAATGTGGAGCTCCAGGACATTTCAAGAGAGATTGTCCTAAGTTGAAGAATAAGGATGGAGGAAATGGGAATGCACAAGGCTGGGTGTATGCAGTTGGGAATGTAGAGAAGAGAGGGAATGCATCGGGAAACCCGGACTCCAATGTCGTCACGGGTACGTTCCTCTTAAACAACCACTATGCATCTATCTTATTCGAAACTGGTGCCGATAGAAGCTTTATATCCACTGCATTTAGTTTCTTGATTAACATCGCCCCAACTCCATTAGAAAATAGTTATGATGTCGATTTAGCTGATGGGAAAATAGTCGGGATAGACACTATTATACGAGGTTGTACTTTAAATTTCTTAGATCATTCGTTCAACATAGATCTAATGCCTGTAGAACTATTTAGTTTCGACATCATTATCGGTATGGACTGGTTAAGAAGATGTCACGCCGTGATCGTGTGCGATGAGAAACTTGTTCGAGTTCCCTATGGGAATGAAACTTTGACTTTTTGTGGCAACAGAAGTAGCAACGAGAGAGAATCTCGGTTGACAGTTATCTCATGTTCAAAAGCGCAAGAGTATATGGCGAAGGGATGCTAGGTCTTTTTGGCACAGATATCCGCCAAGAAAGAGGAGGACAAGTCGAAAGGAAAGCAACTTAAAGTCGTTACTTACACGTCAGAGATTTTCCTGAAGTGTTTCCGAGGCCTTGCCGGGTCTTCCTCCGGGCTCGACCAGTGGGAATTTCAAATCGACTTTAATTCCAGGAGCCGCACCCGGGTTAGACTCGAGAGACCGTATCGGATTGGCTCATTCAAAATGAAGGAATTATCGAAACAACCAAGGAGCTTCCGACTAAGGATTCATAAGGGCCCAGTTCCTCACCCTTGGGGGCCTCGGTTCTTTGTTCGTCAAAAAGAAGGACGGGTCATTCAGGATGTGCATTGACTACGGGAGTTAATATGTGACAGTGAAGAATCGTTATCCGCTCCCGAGGATCGACGATCTATTTGATCAACTCCAAGGATTCAGTATTTATTCGAAGACAGATCTGAGATCGGGATATCACTAGCTTAGAGTACGAGAGCAAGACATTCCAAAAATGGCATTTCACTCGGTATGGTCTTTACGAGTTTTGGTTATGCCTTCGACTAACGAACGCCTACATGCGGGTATTCATGGACCTCATTAACCGTGTGTGCATAGCTTACCTGGTTAAGTTCGTAATTGTCTTCATTGATGACATACTTATTTATTCAAAGGACGAGAAGGAACACGAAGAACATCTTAAGGCAATTTTGGAATTGCTTAAGAAAGAGAAGTTCTATGCCAAGTTTTTCAAGTGTGTATTTTGGATTCCGAAGGTCCACTTCCTTGGTCACATAATTGATAGCAGAGGTATTCATGTGGATCCAGCCAAGATAGAATCTATCAAAGATTGGGCATCTCCTAGGACACCAACGGAGATTCGCCTGTTTTTAGGTCTTGCTGGGTACTATTGAAGGTTCATCGAGGGATTTTCAAAGATTGCTAAACCAATGACAAAGTTTACTCAGAAAGGAATCAAGTTTGACTGGGGTGAAAAGGAAGAGAACGCATTTCAGTTGATAAAGCAGAAGTTGTGCAGTGCGCCAATTCTGGCCTTACCTGAAGGAAGCATAGACTTTGTGGTATACTGTGATGCGTCACACAAGGGTTTAGGAGCTGTATGACTTGCAGAGAGGGGAAGGTGATTGCCTTGCTTCTCGACAACTAAAAGTTCACGAGTAGGAACTACACCACAACATGATTAGAACTTGGATCGTGGTATTATTTGCTCTAAAGATATGGAGACACTATCTATATGGAACCAGATGCACCGTGTTCACCGACCATAAAAGTCTACAACACATTCTCGATCAAAAGGAGCTTAACATGAGGCAACGCCGTTGGCTTGAATTGCTAAGTGACTACGATTGTGACATTCGTTATCATCCAGGGAAGGCAAACATAGTGGCTGATGCATTAAGCCGTAAGGAGGATTGAGCCACTAGGGTTCGAGCCTTGGTTATGACTATTGGCTTGAATCTTCCCAAACGAATTTTAGAAGCTCAGATCGAAGCCCAGAAACCAGAGAATCTTGTGAATGAAGATGTAAGGCGTATATGATCAGAAAATGAAAAAAAAAAAGGACATACCCCAGCGATAAGGTTTGGACATCCACACCTGATACGCCGATGGAACTCTATGTTTTACACCTAGGCCAGGATTTGGTTACCTTGCTCATGAGACTTAAGATCCGTGATTCTGCCCCAACGAATCCCACAAGTCAAATACTCTATCCATCCAGGTTCGAAAAACTTGTACCAAGATATGAAAATCTATATTTGGTTGGCCCAATATGAAGCTGACATCGTTGCTATGTTAGCAAATGCTTGACATGTGCAAAGGTCAATGGGCCGAACACCAAAGGCATAGGATGTGTAGTAAACCAGCAATACCCAGAGTGGAAGGGGATAATATCTCGATGGATTTTATCACCAAGCTTCCTCCAAGTGTCACAGGTTTTGACACCATCGGGTTGATTGTGGATTCGACTTACTAAATCTGCCCACTTCTTGCAATAAGGCGAGAATGATCCATTGGACAGTTGGCCCAGGTTGTTACCTGAACAGAGTAGTGGCAAGACACGGGATACTGCTTCGATTATCTGTGATCGTTGATGGGAGATTCACATCTATTTCTGGAACATCATTTAGAAAGCTTTGGGTTAAAGATGTAGTTGATCACTGCATATCATCCAGAAACCGACAGCCAGAGCAGATTGAGAAACTATCCAAACTCTCGTGGACATGCTACGTGCTTGCGTGATGACGATTTAGCAAAGGCATGGGTTTCTAAGCATTTTGCCACTAGCGAGTTTTGATATAACAACAGTTATCCATGCCAGCTTAAAGGCCGCTCACCTTATGTGGCACTTATGGCGAAAGTGTCGATCACCCTGTTGTGTTGGGCCGAGTTGGAGAAGCCAACTAACTGGTCGCTGAATTGATCCAAGAAACCAACAGAAAAGATGTCCTGATCAAGAGAGGATGGAGGTATGAAGCTAACTCAGATCGACCAAAAGAGCTACGCTGATCAGAAACAAAAGTTAATGAAGTTCGAAGTTAGGGATAGGGTTATGCTCAAGGTCTCACCTTGGAAAGGGGTTGTACGGTTCGGTAAGCGGGGCAAGCTGAACCCGAGATATGTCGGACCTTTCAAGGTGTTAGCCAAAGTTGGGAAAGTTGCCTACAAGCTGAAACTTCCCTAAGAGTTGAGCAGAGTTCATCATACCTTCTATGTGTCTAATCTGAAGAAATGTTACACTGACGAACCTTTAGTCATGCCGTTAGAAGGAATTCATGTTGAGTTAAGCTTCAGTTTATGGAAGAAACCCGTTTTGAAATCATAGAACGGGAAAATTCAAACGATTGAAGACGAAGCCGGGATACCATTGGTTAGGTTTGTTGGAACTTAGGAGAGGTCCTGAGTTTTACCTGCGATCGTGAAGATCTCGTTATTTTTCAAAAGAAATACCCATTAGCTTTCACAAAATCCGGGCTTCGGTCATCACTACCAAAGTCTTAAAGCTTGATGGACAAAGCTCTTTTAACGGTATGAGACTGTAACATTTCTTAATTTCAGTATTTTAGCGACTCACTATTATTCGTCACTATTTTTTTTGTTCGATATACGCGTTTAACTTTTAAGCTAAATGCCTTTAGTGTAGAAAGAAATAATCCATCTAATGTAAACGGTCACAAAAATTAATTAAGGTTTACATCAACTAAGTGTTATATAATTATTATAGAAGATAATTATTAACTTTGCGTATTTTATTTTTATTGGTTACGTAAAAGGCTTATGTTTCGCAACTAAAATACATTTGGACACACCCCGGAAATTTCTAGACTTATATTGACTCAAACCTATACCCTCTTTTAAATCCTCAACACTAAAATTTAATATATTTATGGGTTACTATAACTCGAGGGCCGGATTTACACAATATTTTCATACTAGAACTAGAAAATCTCCTAATGATTCCCTAAGTACTAGTACAAACCTCCTTTAATTAATGTTAATCCTTAATGTTCCTAGTAAACCCATTACACAATGGTTAATAACCATTTGGTCTCTCCTTCGCTCCTTATGTCACGGCTAGCATCCAATCAACACATAAATCCATAAGATTTCCATAATCTAGCTAAATGTTGTACAAATATTGAGTAATTAAGGGTTTGTACCTAGTTGTGTTAGCAAAACCATTGGAGACTAACTAAAACTACTAAACCACCTTGTTAAGGGCCAGTTTGGTTTGTTTGTGTGACTAGAAACATGTAACTAAGTGTTTGCCTATAAATACACACTCATATTCATCATATTACACTCTTACAACTTACACATACACTAAACACACTCTATCTTTACCTCTCTCCTTATTTGGGTCACAAACGCACGCAAACACATCTATTACCTCATTCGAACCAACAAGACATGACAAAGGTTTATATAACGAGGCCACGAGGCTTACACGAGCTAAGGATTAAGTGAACACTAAGCTTTGGAGCTTAGTTTATTATTTGGCCACGCAAGTCATACGTGGGTTATCTCATTTTGCACACACACTCGAAAACAATGCCTTAGGACCCTTTGTAAGTCCCATTCGAACTT
>BQNB010053549.1:0-35271 GCA_026074375.1 Tanacetum coccineum
TTCCAATGGTTTTTAGAAGAGTTTTTCCATGAATCTACTGTTTTCTTCAATTGTTCCCTTTCTTTTACAGCTTTCATTCCTATTCTCCTATATTTTTTAAGCTTTTCATCTTTTGCATATATTTCATTTGCTTAAAATGTAAGCTTTTCATTTAGATAAAATTGCTATTTTTGAAAAGTAACAACTTGAGCTTCTAAGTCCTTAATAGCTAGTTCATAGGCAAGTATTTTAGCTTCTTATTCACCTAACTGATTTGTTTGATCATCACACAGTGCTTTAAGATTATGGTATAAATCAGTACAAATCTTAGAACATAAGGATACCTCAGTAGATGAACTGATTGCCATGAGTGCATGATTTGGCTCCTTATCTTCTACAGAGTGGTCTTCCTAAGTGACAACACCATCATCCATAGTCAGCAAACAGTTCTGAGTCTTTTCTTGCTTGTCAGCTCTTTGATCTTGATAAAAGGAGTCTCTCCTCCTTCCATCAAATGTCCCCTTAGATGTGCATTCTCTAGCAAAATGCCGAGTGTTATGACATTTGAAGCATTCAAGCTTCTTCTTGTCAAAACTGACAGGTGTCTTTCCATCAATCCGGACTCTCTTACCAGTCTTCTTATAGAACTTCTTCATTCGAATAGCAATCATTGCTATCTGCTATTTTATATGTAACACCCCCAAAAATACAACAATGCAGCGGAATACCACATGGGGTGCTACTTCATAATACACAGCGCTAGATACAAGAGAACGACCTCTAAATGTGTCGTTTGTAAAACAATCTCGTTGATTTAATCAAAATCTTGAATTTAATATACATTTGTCCCATAATTGCATCACAATGAAAAGCTTGAATGTATAGACTCCAATGCACTTCAAGAAATCCGAGCATATAATTTCCCTGAGAAAAACATGCTTAAAAAGGTCAACATAAAGTTGGTGAGTTCATAGATTAGTTTAAATATGAATGTAATCCACTGTATCATCACAGTACCATGTAAAAATCCCAAAGATTTTATAAAGAATGCACGACACATTTTATGTCACCCAAAAGTACCAATCTTATCCCAAAGATTTTTATAAAGAATGCATGACAAATTTTATGTCACCCAAAAGTACCAATCTTATCCCAAAGATTTTTATAAAGAATGCATGACAAATTTTATGTCACCCAAAAGTACCAATCTTATCCCAAAGATTTTTATAAAGAATGCATGACAAATTTTATGTCACCCAAAAGTACCAATCTTATCCCAAAGATTTTTATAAAGAATGCATGACAAATTTTATGTCACCAAAAGTGTATCCCTGGCACCCCGTGCCTATTGATTTCCTGAAAATAATATATATAAGGTAGGACCGCAAGAATTTTCCCGTGATAATGCAACACATGCAGATCTCACAAAAACTAGATTACATTTACACTAAGCTCATGACACTGAAGCTCGACGATCTTTCTTGCAATTAAACTATATATTGCAATTTACGCCCATATGGATGTCTAACCCTAAACATCCTAAATTCGACATGCTATAACGTTCGTTCACGGTGATAGCTAGTCACCCGAACGGGGAGGTCGTTTCCCGAATAGATCTATTAAATAACATTCGCGCTCACATAGTGTAATTCCAAACTACATCTATGCATTTGACAGTTCATTGACATGGGACTTAACTGGGTTATCGTTACTTAGGTTAACTTTGTAAATCAATACTTGCGTCCAATTTATAAAACAAAGCATGTTGTGTCCATTTATTAAAACGGATGCATATTTTCATCCAAAATATATATAACCGTTATCCATAACGAGTAAAAAGTGAGCTATGGAATCTATTTGTTTCCTTTAAAAACAATCAACATTGTTATAAGATTAACACAGTAAGTATGAGTTTGTAGACAAGATGTATTTCCCCTCGCGGGTTTATAAACATTCAAAAGATTGAAAAGCGAGGTTATGAACTCACATTGATGACGAAGAACGATTGGCAGATAGGCATTTAATATGCACAACACGAACGGAAGACGAAACGGCTCGATCAAGAAGTTGCAACTAATCTTAACTGCTAAGTCCCACTAGCCTAAGACAATGAATTTGGGTTTCCCGATGAATGGTTACGTCAACGCCGACACTGATGATAAGATTTAGAATTAAGTTGTAATGGTTTAAGTGGTTGGTTAAATAAATAAAATTGAAAAATAATACCCAAGTGTGTAATATATTATTCTACTATATTATTACATTGAAAAATAAACCATTGTATAACGCGTACCGCGGGAAATATAAATATAAGGACAGACAACTCAAGGATTATTTATTAAAAAATCCCTTGTAGCCACACGTTTTAAGTTACAAATTAAAACACACTGAGTTTGTAAAACTTTTACCAATAGTTATCGGTGTTACCTTATAGCTGAAATTATAAATATAAATTAATATTTTTATAAAATATATGTTTCGTTTTCTCTCGACAGGTCGCGTCTTAAAATAGTTCGTCTCATAGTAAAAAGTATCGTTTTCGTTCGTTTATCCGGTTACTGTATAATACAATTTATTATATAAGTTGTCCCTTTTTATCGGTTTCTGAAATAATAGAAACTCTAGTAAAACATTACTAAGTATAAAACTTCTATAAATTTCGCCATGACATTTCCATTTATAAATCGTTTTTCCACATTATAGGTCTAAACGTTTTTCCACAACTTAATTCAATGAAATCAATATTGCAAACCCCCACGTGTTTTAAATATATAAACATATATATTTATATCAATCGAACATAATAATAATTATTACATTTATTTAACCATTTTAAACCACCAATATATCTATCCGGTTTCATGTTTATTAAACCTTAAGTTGTATTTATTCATCGTTTTACATGAACCAAACGCACCCTAAAGTTGTTTTTGCTCACCCAAACGCGTCCTTATGGTGAAACTGCTAACCCAAATGCATCATATATGGTTTTTCCTGCTAACCCAAACGCACCCGTTTGGCAAATCTGCCCAACCAAACAAACACCCCCTTATGTTGATTTTTGTCCAACCAAACGCCCCCTAATCATGTAAACACCAAACAAAACACACCCTTGGCTGTTTCACTTAGAACCAAATGCACCCTAATGACTAATTTAACCACCAAACGCAGCCTAGCTGCTGACCCGGACCCAAACGCGCCCATTTTCGTCATAACCAATAAAACAAACACCCCGGGTCTGCTGTTAATACACCATACGCACCCTAGTCTTGGGTGAAAACCCAACTCACCCTCGTTTGGTGGATAATCACGGGACCAAACGCCACTCTTTCTTGGGTATGTTCTTACAAACCAAACGCACCTGGTCACCTATGGTCGGTGAGCCCAAACCGATATTCACCCTCCCCCCCAACGCCTCGGCTGTTTCATGACAGTCCAAAACACCCTCCCCCTCCCCCCCCGGCCCTGTATAACCAAACCCAACGCCACTCCTTGATGGTGAAAAAACCCACCGCACCCTTGGGTGCAATTTATAAAAGCAAACGGAACCCTCTGATGGTGTACAACCCAAACGAAACCCCCCTTGCTGCATTACTACGCTCCCTTTTTGGTGTAAAACAACCCGGATGCACCTCGGTGCGAAACAACAACCATCGAACACCCCTCTTAGCCCCCTATTTAATAAAATATCTGTTATTCATTTTGTGAACCGGTTTCGTCTTGTCCGAAATAAAATTGGATTTCAACTCGAGTATTCGCGTTATCCGCAACGCTTTTAATTAAAATGATGACTAATTTATTTAATATTTTTATTAAATAAATACTGATAATTAAAAACAAATTTAATTGTTTTTGTGTGTCCGCGTTGTATATTGTTCGAAAAATGTTTGCGGTGCTGTTTTAGCCCTTTTCGGCTCGTTTCCAGGTCTCGGGCAAAACTGAAAAGTTGTCAGGAATGTCGTTTCACATCGAATTACTTTAGGGTCCGAGCCGTGAAAACGTGATTTAGATGGTTGTTCTTGTAAGTCAAGCCAGACCTAAAAGTCAAAGGGTAAAATAGTTATCTTAAAAATCCGAAAATTCTCAGATGTTACAGTTATCTTTTTTTGTTTTTTGTTTTTCATGTCAATAGGGATGAATGAATGATGATTAGGTTGGGCAACTGTCTTTTAGGTAGATGGTGATGATGGTTGAGTTTGGTTCATGCCCCAAATTCTGTTTTGGTAGTGTACAATAACTGTACAAAGTTTATGCGTTAGTGAATATATGTTAGCGTTAATGTATCTTGTTTGTGTTTTGATATCACAATGTTGTTGACACTTTTTTGGGTGTCTAGTCGATTCATTCCCCCCAAGTACATAAAATACCCTGTTTGACCATTCGAAGTCAAATTTATTGAATGTGCGTTATTACAATACATAAGATTGTCAAAAACTTGTAGTCTTTTCATAACCATCCGAAAGTTACAACTTAACTATTACATCATAAAACTTAGCAAAATATCAACTACCAAATACAAATAACACCAATGGGTCTTTATCAGCCTTTCTTTGACTTTTCATCCTTGACCATCTCTTTTTGGGTGACTCTAATCCTCTTGCTTGGTCTACTTTCTCCAACCTGTTCATTATCCAAACATTCATTAGTTACTTCTTTTTTAGATGATAGTGCTTCAGCTTGATCATTAGCCATTTCAATGACCTCTTCAGCAACCCCTTCATGAACGTTGTTTTGAGCAACCACAAGCTGAATTGGTTGGTCCAGCCCAACAAAGAAGTCTTCAGCAACCCCTTCATGAACGTTGTTTTGAGCAACCACAAGCTGAATTGGTTGGTCCAGCCCAACAAAGAAGTCTTCAGTTTCATGTAAAGGATCATCTTGCCAATCAACTTTAGTACCTGGTGAATCCCAATCCCAACCAAAATGCTCACATGACTTTCCACTTATGCTAGCATCATCATCCGTGTCATACATTAAACCATAAAAGTCATCTGGACTCTCATTTTCATGGCTTAGCTTCTCTAAGACGTTATCCAGTGTCGAACTAAACTCTTCAAAAGCCTCTTCTTCAGTATCTTCTTCTTGGCGAAGATTCTCTCTCAGTTTCTTACTGCCAGACTCTAACTCCACGTTAACTTCTCCTAATACCTTAATTTCATCATCACAAACAACCTTTCATTTAAACTTTTCAAGAGCCTCTTTGTAACACCCCCAAATTGGGTCGCAGCGGAATAAGGATCTCTGGGGCATGTTACTTCATAGATCAATAACACAAGATATACCTTGATTTCATCATCACGTTCAACCATTTTTAAAACTTATAGATGATAGTGAACTGTACCCTTTGATATGTAAAGAAATGGATGGGATGATTTGATTTGGTGATACGTGTAAGGTTTACTTATAAAGGCGGGATAATTACCTGGCAAACTAAAAGGGACACTTTATGGATCAAGGACCAAACTTGTAGTTAAGATTATCGAGTTTATTGAAATCTTGAAAAAATGTGAAACTTTCTATCTGTTGAGGTACCAACCGTAGAATTAATTATTGAATGTATGTGAGAGAGGTCAAGCGCGTTATCTTATCATAAACCAAACACCCCCATTTAAGGGTGTTTATAAGGAACCAACGGTGTAAATTAACAAATGGAAAAAAGGAGGGAGATTTACACGTGTGAACAAGCATTTTAAGGACCAAACATTGAAAATAAATCTATAAGTTCAGGTACTACTAATGCACACAAACAAAATACCAAATAACCGTATAAACCTTAATTCTAAACAAAATACCCAATAACTAAATGGATGCAAGTGGTGGTAGTGAAAGCAACTATAACACCCCGAAACCCATTTATAAATATTTAATTACAAGAATGCCATTGGAATAGTTTGACTATGACTTTTATAAGTTTGAAGACGTTACGTGATTGATTAGTCAAACCCGGTAGTCAACTATAAGTATAAATATTAAGCAAATGGGTTTAGAAAGATTAATGTGTCACATTTATGAAAGGAATGGACTTAATGGACTAAACTTATCAAGTGGTAAATAAGTTATATAAGTTAATGTGGCCAATATCAAAAGAAAAGAGACTTAAGGGACCATTGTTGCAAAATAGGCAAAGTGGCACCTAACATATATCCTAGATATTTCCCAGGCTTCCATATAGTTCCAGGTGTGTGTGTTTGTGTCGGTTTGGAAGAAAGAAAATGAGGGAAGAATCATGAATGTCTAGATGATTAATTGAAAGAAGATTTAGGTTCCAATTCAAGGGTTAAATCTATAACAATGATCCTATGCAAGTAAGTATCTCAATTAGTGTTTTAATTGTTAAAAGAAGAATAAGGTTTTATATACCTAAATTAGGGGTTTTGGGTAATTATGTTTCTAAAGCAAGAATTAAGGTGTTTTGAATGTGGATTAAGGTAAATTAATGATCTAAGATAATTGGTGATTTTGGGATATGATCATATAATAAATAAAAGGAATTGGTTATGATTAACGATAAATAATGGGTTGTGTAAACCCTTGATGATGATATTATATATATGTGATAATAAGTAATTATAATGATAAATGAGTAAGAACCAAGGATGAAAGATGATGGTGATAATGCTTATGTTTATTGGCTTGGATTCAAGGTAAGTAAACCGGTTATAATGTGAAATTATATTGACTTTATCATGTATGTGTTATGTGGATAATGTAAGGAAAGTTTAGGATGCCTTGGTTAGAAAGCTTGAACTAATAGTAGATTTGAGACTAGTTGAGCAAGCTAGCAAAGGATGTGGTTAAGTCTAATTTGACCCATTTAAGGTATGTAATGATTTATATGTTATAATGTAATGCGTTTAATGTGTAATGTAATAGCTTTGATAAATGTAATCTTATGGACTACTGATGGATAAGAATGATGCTTATATGATGAAAGATGTATAATATCATGTTATTACTGTTTACTTACTAAACCTTGTGCTTATGGTTTAGATGTTTAATGTTTTGTAGGTTCTTATGATGAAGGTAAGGTGTTTGGTAAAAGGTTAAGATTGGAACGAAAGGATTAGAAATGTGTGGATTATGCATAGAGCTTAGTACTAGTTATCGAGCTCAAATCATGGTTAAACCCTCAAGAGTTCTAACGGTTTGTTAATGAACGTTGTCAAGTGTCAAAGTGTCATGTTAATGTGGATATGTATAACGGGTAAAAGTCATATGTTTAATTTAATGGTAAAGTATATGCAAACAAGTCAAAACAGGGTGTTTAGTAAACCCCGTAAGATATATGTTTTTGGGTCATTTAGACCATAAATGTTTATGAAAATAAAGTATTTTAATGTATTAATAAATTTTGGAAGTTTTTATGTATTGTCAAAGTGGTTCAAGTCGTTTTCTGGAAAATGGGTTAAAATATACAAGTGCAGAAAATGGGTCTACTTTAGACTAGAAAGGGTCTATTTAAAGGTTCTGCAGGAAATGGGTCCAATTTAGATGCAGAAGGGTCTATTATAGACTATTACCAATCTTATTAGTGTCAAAAAAATAAAGAGTCTGGAATGGGGGGTTTCAACTTGGTATCAGAGCTTCGGTCTAAGAGAAGTAGGTTTCCACTATAGGTTGCCTAAACTTAGACTATTTGTAGATGCGTTTGCCGTAAGTATAAAGTAGTGTGGAAAAGTATATGCCATAGTTATAAGGTAGATTAAGTGCTTGCGATGAATAGAATGATGATGCTTAGATATAGAATGGTTATGAAATGTAATATATGTTATTTTTTCATAGACTAAAGGATTATGAATGCGGCTAAGAATGTGAAACACTTATCGGAGAAGTGTTAAATGTTGAAGTATATGTTTATAAAATGTAAAGTCTATGGTAGATTATTTAAATATATAAGTGATGTACAATGTATATGACGATATGAGTTTAAGAAATGCTTGAGCTAAGATAAATGCATAGAATTGCATTACTAATAGTTATGACCCATGTTTATGAAGTTGAGTTAGGTAATGTAAAGATGTTTGAATTATGAAAAAGTTGCTCGCGTGAGAATTATTATGTATTGAAAGTAAGTGCTTGTATAAATTACTAATAAATGGATGAAGTATGATAAGTCACGTAATGTAAAGAACATGATAAAGTATAATGCAATAGAATGACATGGTTAAGTACGAGATGTATATGAAGATTGCGTTAGAAATCTTAAATGATGCTAAATGCGTTAAATGAATGATAAAGAATAAATAAAATCATGTTAATGAATGATAAAGAATGACTAGAATCATGTAAATAGATGTATTTGATGAATAAAGTGATGTAAATGAGCATGTTATAAGAATAACATAAGTAAGGTTTATACGCGGAAAAGTTAAGCCAACAAAAATGATGTTTTGGTATAGAAAATTTACTAAGTTGTCCACTTGTAGTTGACAAGAGAATAATAAATGAAATGTGAAAAACATATATGTATATGTAATACATGAGAATGATAAGTATCATTCGCATCTTGTGTAATATAAAGAAAGATCATAATGTGAGAGCTAGAATTGCATAAGGCAATAAAAATGGAAATAAAAGAGTATATGACTAGAAAGATATGTAGATGATGAAAAGGGTAAATAATGATAAATTAAACATAGCTTGGAAATGCTTGGTAAAGGTTGGTGATACCACAAGGGTATCGATAATGGGCAAATCCCTACGGGGAGAAAGCCAAATGATGAAATGTAAAGACTAACGCAAGGTTTGTGATACCACAAGGGTATCGATAATGGGCAAATCCCTACGGGGAGAAAGCCAAATGATGAAATATAAAGACCAACGCAAGGTTGGTGATACCACAAGGGTATCGATAATGGGCAAATCCCTATAAGGAGAAAGCCAAGTTTCATTCAGGAAAAAAGTTAAGGAGATTAGATCCAAGACTATAAAAGACGATATTAAAAATGAATGAGTTATTGATATATGAAAAAAATCGAAAGTAATAAAGACTTAAGCATGTTTGAGTGTTATGCCGGAAGCATATAAGTATGTATGATATATATGATATATTTTTGTAACTTTTATGTATTGGGTATAAAAGTGGGTATTTATTGAAGCGTAGATTAATTAATGTGGTTCCGGGTATGCCTAAACGTACTTTATCGCGAAACGTACATAATTTACGTAACCGATAAAAATAAAATAAACAAAGACCATAATTATTCTCAAAATAATTATTTAATACTTGCTTGATGTAAACGCTTAATTGTTTGATGCCCGTTTACATTGAACGCTAATTTTTAGCTTACGCGATTTAGCTTAACATTTACGAGTTAAAGCAAACGCGTACAATACAAAAGGTACATTGTGGATTTATCGACGTCGTCAATGACTTGAAAACACAGGGTGTTATACTCTTGTTGACTAACTTTTTCCTGGCTTAGCTTCTCTATCACTTTGTGAGTGCCATATTGTAATTCAAATTTAATTTCCCCCAATACCTTGATTTCATCATCACGTTCAACCATTTTTAAAACTTATAGATGATAGTGAATTGTACCCTTTGATATGTAAAGAAATGGATGGGATGATTTGATTTGGTGATACGTGTAAGGTTTACTTATAAAGGTGGGATAATTACCTGGCAAACTAAAAGGGACACTTTATGGATCAAGGACCAAACTTGTAGTTAAGATTATCGAGTTTATTAAAATCTTGAAAAAATGTGAAACTTTCTATCTATTGAGGTACCAACCGTAGAATTGATTATTGAATGTATGTGAGAGAGGTCAAGCGCGTTATCTTATCATAAACCAAACACCCCCATTTAAGGGTGTTTATAAGGGACCAACGGTGTAAATTAACAAATGGAAAAAAGGAGGGAGATTTACATGTGTGAACAAGCATTTTAAGGACCAAACATTGAAAATAAATCTATAAGTTCAGGGACTACTAATGCACACAAACAAAATACCAAATAACCGTATAAACCTTAATTCTAAACAAAATACCCAATAACCAAATGGATGCAAGTGGTGGTAGTAGAAGCAACTGTAACACCCCGAAACTCGTTTATAAGTATTTAATTACAAGAATGCCATTGGAATAGTTTGACTATGACTTTTATAAGGTTGAAGACGTTACGTGATTGATTAGTCAAACCCGGTAGTCAATTATAAGTATAAATATTAAGCAAATGGGTTTAGAAAGATTAATGTGTCACATTTATGAAAGGAATGGACTTAAGGGATTAAACTTATCAAGTGGTAAATAAGTTATATAAGTTAATGTGGCCAATATCAAAAGAAAAGAGACTTAAGGGACCATTGTTGCCAAATAGGCAAAGTGATACCTAACATATATCCTAGATATTTCCCAGGCTTCCATATAGTTCCAGGTGTGTGTGTTTGTGTCGGTTTAGAAGAAAGAAAATGAGGGAAGAATCATGAATGTCTAGATGATCAATTAAAAGAAGATTTAGGTTCTAATTCAAGGGTTAAATCTATAACAATGATCCTATGCAAGTAAGTATCTCAATTAGTGTTTTAATTGTTAAAAGAAGAATTAGGTTTCATATACCCAAATTAGGGGTTTTGGGTAATTATGTTTCTAAAGCAAGAATTAAGGTGTTTTAAATGTGGATTAAGGTAAATTAATGATCTAAGATAATTGGTGATTTTAGGATATGATCAAGATATGATCATAAAATAAATAAAAGGAATTGGTTATGATTAAGGATAAATAATAGGTTGTGTAAACCCTTGATGATGATATTATATATATGTGATAATAAGTAATTATAATGATAAATGAGTAAGAACCAAGGATGAAAGATGATGGTGATAATGCTTATATTTATTGGCTTGGATTCAAGGTAAGTAAACCGGTTATATTGTGAAATTATATTGACTTTATCATGTATGTGTTATGTGGATAATGTAAGGAAAGTTTAGGATGCCTTGGTTAGAAAGCTTGAACTAATAGTAGATTTGAGACTAGTTGAGCAAGCTAGCAAAGGATGTGGTTAAGTCTAATTTGACCCATTTAAGGTATGTAATGATTTATATGTTATGATGTAATGCGTCTAATGTGTAATGTAATAGCTTTGATAAATGTAATCTTATGGACTACTGATGGATAATAATGATGCTTATGTGATGAAAGATGTATAATATCATGTTATTACCGTTTACTTACTAAGCCTTGTGCTTATGGTTTAGATGTTTAATGTTTTGTAGGTTCTTGTGATGAAGGTAAGGTGTTTGGTAAAAGGTTAAGATTGGAAAGCAAGGATTAGAAGTGTGTGGACTATGCATAGAGCTTAGTACAAGTTATTGAGCTCAAATCATGGTTGAACCCTCAAGAGTCCTAACGGTTTGTTAATGAACGTTGTCAAGTGTCAAAGTGTCATGTTAATGTGGATATGTATAACGGGTAAAAGTCATATGGTTAATTTAATGGTAAAGTATATGCAAACAGGTCAAAACGGGGTGTTTAGTAAACCTCGTAAGATATATGTTTTTGGGTCATTTAGACCATAAATGTTTATGAAAATGATGTATTTTAATGTATTAATAAATTTTAGAAGTTTTTATGTATTGTCAAAGTGGTTCAAGTCGTTTTATGGAAAATGGGTTAAAATATACAAGTGTAGAAAATGGAACTACTTTAGACTAGAAAGGGTCTATTTAAAGGTTCTGCAGGAAATGGGTCTAATTTAGATGTAGAAGGGTCTATTCTAGACTATTACCAATCTTATTAGTGTCAAAAAATTAAAGAGTCTGGAATGGGGCGTTTCAACTTGGTATCAGAGCTTCGGTCTAAGAGAAGTAGGTTTTCACTATAGGTTGCCTAAACTTAGACCATTTGTAAATGCGTTTGTCGTAAGTGTAAGTAGTGAAGAATGTGAATGCCTTAGTTATAAGGTAGATTAAGTACTTGCGGCAATTAGAATGATAATGTTTGGATATAGAATGATTATGAAATGTGATGTTTGTTATTTTGCCATAGACCAAAGGATTATGAATGCGGCTAAGAATGTGAAACACTTATCGGAGAAGTGTTAAGTATACAAGTATATGTTTATATTATGCAAAGTCTATGGTAGGTTATTTAAATATATAAGTGATGTAAGATGTATATGATGATATGAGTTTAAGAAATGCTTGGGCTAAGATAAATGCATAGGATTGCATTACTAATAAGTAATGACGCAAGTATGTAAGTATGAGTTAGGTAATGTAAAGATGTTTGAATTATGAAAAAGTTGCTCGCGTGAGAATTATTATGTATTGAAAGTAAGTGCTTGTATAAATTACTAATAAAGGGATGAAGTATGATAAGTCACGTAATGTAAAGAACATGATAATGTATAATGCAATAGAATGACATGCTTAAGTACGAGATGTATATGAAGATTGCGTTAGAAATCTTAAATGATGCTAAATGCGTTAAATGAATGATAAAGAATAAATAAAATCATGTTAAATGAATGATAAAGAATGACTAGAATCATGTAAATAAATGAAATAGATGTATTTGATGAATAAAGTGAAGTAAATGAGCATGTTATAAGAATAACATAAGTAAGGTTTATACGCGGAAAAGTTAAGCCAACAAAAATGATGTTTTGGTATAGAAAATTTACTAAGTTGTCCACTTGTGGTTGACAAGAGAATAATAAATGAAATGTGAAAAACATATATGTATATGTAATACATGAGAATGACAAGTATCATTTGTATCTTGTGTAATATAAAGAAAGATCATAATGTGTGAGCTAGAATTGCGTAAGGCAATAAAAATGGAAATGAAAGAGTATATGACTAGAAAGATATGTAGATGATGAAAAGGGTAAAGAATGATAAATTAAACATAGCTTGGAAATGCTTGGTAAAGGTTGGTGATACCACAAGGGTATCGATAATGGGCAAATCCCTAAGGGGAGAAAGCCAAATGATGAAATGTAAAGACTAATGCAAGGTTGGTGATACCACAAGGGTATCGATAATAGGTAAATCCCTACGGGGAGAAAGCCAAATGATGAAATGTAAAGACCAATGCAAGGTTGGTGATACCACAAGGGTATCAATAATGGGCAAATCCCTATAGGGAGAAAGCCAAGTTTCATTCAGGAAAAAAGTTAAGGAGATTATATCCAAGAGTATAAAAGACTATATTAAAAATGAATGAGTTATTGATATATGAAAAAAATGGAAAGTAATAAAGACTTAAGCATGTTTGAGTGTTATGATGGAAGCATATAAGTAGGATGGTTTATAATCTTCTTATTTGAATGGATTGGGATGCCTTTTCATTTAAATAAAAAAATTATGAATCATCGAACCACAAGTTTATATTTCTTTATTTGCATGATTGGGAAGCTTCTCAATGTAAATAAAAAAGTATAGATAAGTGGGCTTATGTGTTCTCGGCATAGCATGAGAAGAATTAAGGAAGTAGAAAATGTGAGACTAAAATTAGTTAGATGTCGTAGGAAAAAAGATAAGCAAAATAAGAAGTTGAGTGCGACTTTTAGTAGAGACTTTAGGAGGAAGCTAAGTTTTAGACGTTAAGAGTATAGGTCCAAGGGTAAAAGTTGAATTGATGTTATAATATGCCTTATGGCATGGTCTCAATGTAAGTAATGGCTATGGTGGTTGCTATGTTGTATTAGCACCCTTATGTAAAATGTGAAAGTATTAGTTGAAGTTTAAAATTATGAAGTCAAAAGTATTGAATTTTCTCAAGTGACTTATAGTCCTTGATGAAAATTTAGTAAAAAGAAGTAACGAAAGCAAAGTGTTATAATGGAAATGATAAAAAATGTCAATATGAGTACGATAAATAAGATATTATTGACTAATGTTGACTTACGATAAGTCAAGATAATGCAATTTCTCAAGTGACATGTACTTCTTGATGAAAAGTTAGAAAAGAAATGAATGAGAACGTAATGATATAAAGAAAAAATTACTAAAATGATAGAATCGGAAATGGTAAATGTCACCAAAATGACGCTTGTCATTAGAAAAAGTGTAAGTGTGATAGAAACGAGCGAGAAATGGAACGGATTAAAGGTAATTAGTGATGTTATAGCGTGGCTAGATTTGCAAAACCATATAGTTTGATGCAATTAGTTGAGTATATGCTTGAGAATGCTAAGATGAAATGTGGAGTCAATGTGACTAAGTCTTGGTTAATATTAGACAAAGAGATTTCAGAGATGAAATCTAAATAAGAAGGATAGATTTGTAACACCCCGAAACTCGTTTATAAGTATTTAATTACAAGAATGCCATTGGAATAGTTTGACTGTGAATTTTATAAGTTTGAAGATGTTACGTGATTGATTAGTCAAACCCGGTAGTCAACTATAAGTATAAATATTAAGCAAATGGGTTTAGAAAGATTAATGTGTCACATTTATGAAAGGAATGGACTTAAGGGACTAAATTTATCAAGTGGTAAATAAGTTATATAAGTTAATGTGGCCAATATCAAAAGAAAAGAGACTTAAGGGACCATTGTTGCCAAATAGGCAAAGTGGTACCTAACATATATCCTAGAAATTTCCCAGGCTTCCATATAGTTCCATGTGTGTGTGTTTATGTCGGTTTAGAAGAAACAAAGTGAGGGAAGAATCATGAATGTCTAGATGATCAACTGAAAAGAATATTTAGCCCCTGGTTCCAATCAAGGTTAAATTCATAAACATGATCCTATGCAAGTAAGTATCTTAATTAGTGTTTTAATTGTTAAAAGAAGAATTAGGTTTCATATACCCAAATTAGAGGTTTTGGGTAATTATGTTTCTAAAGCAAGAATTAAGGTGTTTTAAATGTGGATTAAGGTAAATTAATGATTTAAGATAATTGGTGATTTTGGGATATGATCAAGATATGATCATATAATAAATAAAAGGAGTAGTTATTATAAGGATAAATAAATTGGTTGTTGTAAAACCTTGATGGTGATATGTATATATACTATATATATATTATATATATATATATAATATTTATATATATATATATATATATATATTTTATATATATATATATTATAATATGTGTGTGATAATAGGTAAGTGTATGATAAAATTGAGTAGAACCAATGATAAAAGATGATGGTGATAATGCTTATGTTTATTGGCTTGGATTCAAGGTAAGTAAACCGGTTATAATGTGAAATTTTATTGACTTTACCATGTATGTGTTATGTAGATAATGTAAGGAAAGTTTAGGATGCCTTGGTTAGAAAGCTTGAACTAATAGTAGATTTAAGACTAGTTGGGCAAGCTAGCAAAGGATGTGGTTAAGTCTAATTTGACCCATTTAAGGTATGTAATAATTTATATGATATGATGTAATGCGTCTAATGTGTAAGTAGCTTTGATAAATGTAATCTTATGGACTGTTGATGGATAAGAATGATGCTTATGTGATGAAAGATGTATAATATCATGTTAATGTGGATATGTATAACGGGTAAGAGTCATATGTTTAATTTGATGATAAAGTATATGCAAACAGGTCAAAACGAGATGTTTAAACCCTGCAAGATATATGTTTTTGGGTCATTTAGACCATAAATGTTTATGAAAATGATGTATTTTAATGTATTAATGAATTCTAAAAGTTTTTATGTATTGTCAAAGTGGTTCAAGTCGTTTTCTAGAAAATGGGTCAAAATATACAAGTGCAGAAAATGGGTCTACTTTAGACAAGAAAGGGTCTATTTTTAGTTCTTCAGAAAATGGGTCTATTTTAGATGCCAAAAGGGTCTATTTTAGACTATTACCAACTTTTAAAGGTTCTGCAAGAAATGGGTCCAATTTAGATGCAGAAGGGTCTATTCTAGACTATTATCAATCTTATTAGTGTCAAAAAAATAAAGTGTCTCGAATGGGGTGTTTCAACAACTCTCCTGTCTGGCCGATTGTTGGTATACCCATATTTAATTATCTTTTTTATGCATTGTTCTTTTCGGAGGGTGTATTATTGATTTCAATTTTATTAATGTTTGTAGATAACAACGACGCTGTGGATATGAATGGCACAATGGATAACCTAGAAGAGAGGATAACGAATCTAGAAATGGTGTTTGCCTAACTTAAAAAATAAGAAGATGCTTGAAAGACATGAAACAAACCAAACAGAGGTAACACTTAATCTGATGTATCTTGTGGAATTAATAACTTGATTTATTGATGATGTACTTGTAATTGTTTCGTTATTGGCCCCAAAATTGGACCTTTAGTTGATGCATATCTATTAACTCTAGTTACAAATAGTTTGCTAACAAAACATTTTTGTTTTTAGTAACACCTTCTTCTGATGGTACAGTCGATGTGGACATTGCAGAATTAGAAGTTGCATCTAAATCAAAAAGTTCCACCTCCAAGCCAAATAAGGTTACAGCTCATAAAGTTGTAACCCAAAAGGTTCAAACAAAAGCATTTCCTGCTAAAAGTCCTGTTCCAATAAGGAATTGCATACTAGGCCTTGCAGCAGCGCATACATGGGCTTGTACTGGTAACAAAACCTTTAGAACAAGAAAACCAAAAGATGCAATAGTTGCAGGCCAAGTCAGAAAGGGGAAAAACAAGGTTTGAACAAGAGGAATTGTTGTTTCAAGTTAACAATAGACACTATAAATGTGGAAATATTTTTTTTTTGTTTAACAGTGGTAATTTACCCGATAATGAATTTATTACCTTTAATGTTTGTTTGATCATACATTATATGGTTGTTGATCAAACATTTTATGTTTAATCATCTAATATATGATTATGCATTTTATGTCCATTTAAATAATGTTGCTTGTGGTTTATGTACCTTGTGGATGATTTAGAGATAATCCACTTATGGCTTATGTATTCAGAGCCTATTTTGATATTTTTTGAGATCATTCAATGAATACCAGTTCAAGGCAATTGGGGTGGTGTCTAAAATAATACCAGTTTAAAACCTTTAAAGATTGTGACCAATAGTGATACTTTGTTGGGTATACTTTGACTTGGGTAAATGTCATTTGACTTTTAAATTGACCCTGCTATAAAATCGGGATATTGCAAATTTGGTCCCTGTAAGTTTGGTGTTAGATTGTCCTCTATTTAATGATGTGTCAGATTTTCAATATTCTCAAATTGATTTTCCCACCCGTTTTTGTATGTTCCCAAAGTGGTTTTCCATATTCTCAAATTGATTTTCCCACCCGTTTTAGTATCTTCCCAAAGTGACATAACACACTTTTTGTATTCCATTTTAGTAATAATTCCGGCTACAACTTAAAAAATCATAACATATCGGCGATGATGTCGCAAACTCGCAGCACACGTGGTCGAGAAAACTCTGCACAACCACATCTCGTCTTTACAAACGACGATCTTCTAACTGAAATATTAATCCGATTACTTATTCTCTGTATTCATCTATTTACAACCGTATCAAAACAATGGCTACAAATTCTCACTTCCCCTCATTTCACCGATAGACGCAGGAAAATCCCTATCATTGATCCTCCTGTTGGTATTTTTCTAATCACCTTAGATCTTTATTTGAATATGATTTTTTGTCGTTAGATCCTAGACTAGAGTCAAGAAAATTGGCTATGGATAACTCATTCACTCTTGGCTCCAATAAGGAAATTTATCATGTTAACATCTTGCAATGGTTTGATTCTGTGTAGTGGTTGGGGTCGCCTGCTTTTTATTACGTATATAATCCATCCACTAATCTGTTTAAAAGGCTTCCACAACCAAAAAACTCGCATGATGTTTCAATTCTTCACGCAACTGGTGTATTCAGAATGGCCTTTGATCCTACAAAATCATGTGAATACAAAGTGGTGCAACTTTTTACATGCCTACATGCTGAAAAACGTTTGAAATGTCAAGTTTACTCTTCAAACAAGCAATTAAACCTGTGTAGACCCCACCAGGTAAGCAACTATAAATTTTGTCCATTTTGGTACCTTCACTTATATTGAATGATGCCGTCTATTGGGCTAAAAACCTAAGGATATGCATTAGAAGTTATGATAGGATGGCAATAAGATTGCAGCAACAACACACAAGGTTAATAGCTTCTTCATCTGAATGTGTAGAAATTATCTTCCATACACTTCGGAATGAGCCTTGATCACTTTAGAAAAAAGCTTAATGATAAATGATCAAGGATTTAATGAGAAGTTTGGCAGTTATTGATCAAAAAGAATGAGTGCCATCAAAAGTGGATAAAATTAGGGAATATCCATATATATATAACTTTTCCTGCAGAGAGCTGTCTACCATGGGCGTCCCCTGTATATTATTGGCAGGCCCCTTAAAAAAGAGGGTCGCCCGTTATTAAAAGCGCCTAGACAGGGCGCTCCCCAATTTGTCCTTTGTGAGGGAGAATTTTTCGAAACTTTCCTACCGTTTTTAATCTGAAAATTGAATTTTCAAAATGTTTTATTTTGAATAAAAACATTTTTTTTAATTGTATAGAAAATATTTTGTAATGTATTAAAAATGTTTACAACATTTTATAAAAGTGAATTGAAAGAAAAATCTTTCATTTTGATCATAAAATGGCATTCACAATTTATTCTTATTCATACCATTTAGTGATATAATTTTCGAAATGAAAATTTACTACTAATTACTATGTTTTACGTTTAATTTTACCTTGAACTTTTAAATTTTATAATTAATCAAAAACGTAATAGATTGAAAACGATTAATAATGTTTTTTAGCATTATTTCTATCAACATATCTCTTTTTTTTTAATGATTACAAAAATATTAAACTCATTAAATGTAACAAATATTTTTTAAACAAGTATTTAGTGAGTTTTTATGTCATTTATAATTACCCCCCTTCTTTGATAATCAAAAAATGCATCGTCCGTGAAGTGCTAGAAAAAAATCAACAATAAAATCTCCCCCGTAATGTGTGCTCCCCCCTTCGTTCGATGGAACACCAAGAAATCGAGCTCAGTGTTTTCTTGGCTACAAAAATGAGTTAAACAAACAAATATTTCGAAATATGTATAAAAGAAGAAGAAAAATATGACAAGTGCAAGCAAACATCCAAGCAAAAGATACTTTATTCAGTTAGGACAATGTGTGTGAACTAACACACAAGCATTGCAAAAAAAAAAAAACAAATAGGCTTTAGACGCATAAAAAAAAATCCTAAATAGCCCAAAAGATTATTTGACTTGCTTGCACACAAAGGGTTTAGACGATTAGGTATAGGCATATTACGAATTAATTGGTTGTTATGGAGAGTTTGGAGCAAGCGGTTTGTTGAAGTAATCCTTTGAACTCTAGGGGGTGAATGTGGGGTAGTAGGAGAATTCAATCCAAATGAGATCCTTACTTAGAGTAAAATTTTTTGGGGTATATGCCTACAAGGAAATACCCAACATGGTTTTTAACTTGGTCCAATGTTAAGGGGTGTGTAGGTTGGGAGATCAAGGTGATAAGGGAGTGTGGTTCGTTGTTTGAGAGAGATGCATGGCTAAAAGGTTTAAAGTCTTGTAGTTGATTAATGTCATCAACTAGCTTTCTCTACTGGAGACCAGGGGAGGTGTGCGTTAGTTTGTTTCACTTTGATGTGAGCTTGAGTGGTGAGTAAACATATGAAATTGATGATGAGATGGAATGAGGATTGAGACAACTTGTGGTGCTTGTGAAGTGTTCCTTAATTAAGATTTGGTGATACATTGATTGGGTGAGTTGTTTTCTTGAGATGGTTTCATGATGTGGAGTGTGTGGTTTTGGCATTGTGTTGGTGAATATATATGAGCCATTGGATGTATTACAAGGTTTAGTTTCTTCCTCCAAATGGTTTTCACACCTCATTTTTGGCTACCCTTATTTGGGGATGTTTTGTTGAAGGTCATTGGTGAGCATGATGGTGGATGATGATGGTTGAGAATGTATTATAGTGGAGTAAAAGTTAAATTAGAAAAAAACATTTAAAGGATCAAATCTAAGAAATAATGTTTGTGAATTTAAGGAAAATATACTAAGTCTTAAGAACGTGAGAGAGCAAAAGGGATGAAAATATGTTCTATATACCCGTATTTGATTAGGGGGCCGTCCCCTTAATTGAGGGTCAGGTCCCCTAAAATTAAGGGGCCCGCCCTGATAAGAATTAAGGGGCCGCCTGCTGCTAAATCCTAGATTTCCTACAAAAAACAAAAATCTATTCTTATCTCAAATTTTGTGTAAGGTTCTGTTTTGGTGGTTAATTTGCAGCAAGTCCATGCTTTTATGGAAATTAAGATTTTTTAGCACATAGCAAATAAGCATTCAACATTCCTACAATATATACAAGTTGTAGATAAAACTATTCATCAGAATTTGTGACATAAATCATATATGGAATTGAAGACTAAAAGAGTGAAAGCATATAAAATAGTAAACTAATATAAATGCATAGAGATTGTGTTTTACTTACAAGAGGGTTAAGTTAGAAAACGAACCAAACTTTTGTGCAAATACCAGTGTGGTGTCTAATCGACAAATTAGAGTAGCGAATATTTCGACACAAACATGTAAAAACCTCCGAAATAATCCAAAATCTCCTTGATTTATATTTGCTACAACCACGATTGTCGAAAATAATAAATTAGAGATATACCTTTGACTAACAAGTAAGAGAACATTATGCAATGGAAAATGTTTTTAGCATAATCTCTACCAATATATGAAAATGACGTTTCTTAGTCTCCTATTTGGTGAGAAAGCTTTTTATGAAAATATAGATTAGGAACTATTATATATATGTAGAAGAGATCAGCATTTAGATAGAAAAGTTGTAAAAGTTTGCTTAAGACTTTTCTCAGCTTTAGTGTTTTTGTGTAAAAATAGACAAACTTAATAGAGAGAGAGAGAGAAAAAAACAATATTTTTAAGGCCAGGTCTGTGGGTGGTCCCCTTAAATCTGGCCGGTCCCCACTTTAAATTTAAGGGCCGGCCGTTATAATTAAGGGGCCGCCACCTGTTGAGAAAAAAATTTCTCAGATTTTTGACAAACATTCTTTGATGATTATTATTTCTTTTATATGCCGAAAACCCTTTAACATTTGTTCCATCAGTCCTAGACCTAGACTGTTAAGTATTAAAATGGCTCAAGTTTAATGGTTTTAGTTAGAATATCGGTTTATGTTTCGCCGATGAGACCTTTTTCTATAAAGATATCCCTTTTGAATATATCGCAAGAAAAAGTGATTGGCGAATCTCAATGTCTTAGTTTGTGAGTGTTGGAACGGATTTTACTTAATTTCATAGCCCCTGTTGTTATCACACTTTATATTGGAAGGTCAATCTAACCTAAACCGCTAACGCCATAGACCTACGAGAGCTTGTTTTATCCATAGGGCTGTTGACATGCCTTTCCGGCGCTTACATATTCCGCTTCGGTTGTGGAGATGGCAAGAGCGGTTTTCTTCTTCGAAAACCAAGATGTTAGGCAACATCCCATAAACGTGCAAACACCACTAGTGCTTTTGCGATCTACAAAAAAATCATAAAAACCAAAAAAAAATTAGTTAGCATTAGTTGTAGATCTTTAATCTCAGCTTAATTAGAGATTGATTTATGTTTGTTAAGTCTAATATAAGCTAGTTTTTTATCTGGTAATAAGGATTAGTTAATTGGATTTTTAGTTTTAAGCTTAAGTCAAATCTATCATTAGTTAAAGGGGTGTTTGGATTTAATCACTTTGACCTCTAAAAGTCAAAGTGATTTGTACATTTTCCTTGGGATAGTTTCATTATCTCTTAGGTTTAGTTGTCAAGGCATTTTTAGAGTTTAGATCTTAAAAACTAAAAAGTTAAGGTTTAATTAGATTATGTCAGCACCAGGGGAGTTTGCTCTTGCTATTTGATTGTGAAAATTTGATCTAAGCTTCTTAGGCTTAGTTTTTGTGTGTGTTTGCATTGTGTTAAAGCATACTCAATAGGAGTGTTCATTGCAGGCTTGACCAAAGAGGTCACCTACAATTTTGTTTCACCAAGTTGTCATTTATCCATTAAAAACGGACTTAAATGACCAAAAAACAGACAAAAACTGCCAAATATATGTTTGTTTTGTATTTGTGTTATGCAAGAAACAGATATTCACAAAAGGACGAAAAACAAAGCCAAAAACGACAAAACTGAGCACGGAATGGAAAAGTGTGAAAAGACGAAACCAAATCAAAGCCAAAAAGTCAACCAAGTCAAAAAGTCAACAGAACAGTCAAACAGTCAAAGTCAAAGTCAACCCCGACAAAGTCAGAGTCAACTCTGAGAAACTGAAGCAGAAAATACAACTTGAGGGACCTAAATGCCAATTCCCAAAGTTATATTACAAGAAGAAAGAAGACAAGGGCTGATTTTGTATTGTTCTTAAATATAACTCTAAGGGCTGAACTTGCCAAGCCCCTAAAGTTGTATTAACCAAAGGACTGTTTTTGCAAATAGAAATATAAGGTTGAGGGGGCATTTCTGCCAAACCCTCAACCTTGTACCACCTCAAGGACGAAAGTTGCAAACAACTATAAATGGTTGAGGGGCCAAAGTTGGCAAACCACCAAACTCATCCCTGTTACCCACAAACCAAATTTCCCGCCCTTTTTAAACCCAAAACCACTCACGTGTCTTCTCCCCACCTTTTACCCTGCATCCCCATCAAAACCCCATGGTTAAACATCCCTCTCCTCCTCTACTACCACCTTTCCCCAATAAAAATTGCCAAGATGGCAATCTCACACAACCTAAGTAGAATGAAGGGTGGAGATGATGATCCTAAGGTGCACAGACCCAAATCTATGGCTGGGACTTTATTTTCAGGCTTAAGTCTCTCCAAACAACACAGATGTCCTCTTTTTACTGAGCAAATAGATAAGTGAGAAGATTGAAGATTTTTAATTTTTTTTTTTTGGTATAAATACATACCTTCTTGGGAAGGCTATAGGGATCTTCTTTTTATCTTTAATTTTTTACTTCCTAGCACCTTTAATCTCAGCTTATAAACTTTTATGTAACCTTAACTTTCATAGTTGTAATCTCTTTGAGTTAATGAAGATTTAAAGTATTTTACATTATTGACTTTCGTGTTGGATTTCTCATTGTTCATTAAGGAAAGTGAGTCAAAAAGGTTCAAATTATTGTAAGCTAATTCCTTAACTTATTTTCATTTTAAGTCTTTAAGTCAAAGTTTGACTTAAAAAGTCAAATAAGCAAAAAAAAAAAAGAATGGAGCATGGTAGATTGTGGATGGCCATGGTTTTAGAGCCTCATGGGAGGCATCAGGATTGGTTAAACACTGAATGAGTGTTTAACTTCTGTTCCAAAAGCTAGGACTTTTGTAAGTTTCCATTTTTAATTTTTAGCTTATTTTTACTGTAGCATAGCTTATTAGGGCTTAATTTTGCTTAATACTGCTTAATTATACCTATGTATGCTTAGTATGCTAGCTTTGGTAATCCTAGAATGCTTGTTTAAGTTTTAGAGTAAAATTGCAAAAATATAGCTTGTTATTGCTTATTTAGACTTAGCTTATTTAAAGTGCTTATTGGTTAATAAATTTCGTCTTAAGCTGCTTCAAATAGATTATTGGCCTTCTGTTTTCAAGTTTAGATATTTAAAACCTCCTAAATCAGTTTTAAAAGGAAAAATGACTACTTAAAGGGGTGTTTGGGATAACCATTAAAACGGGTCAAAACAAATTTTGCAATGGGTCAGGTCATTGAGTTTACTTTGTTCATCAATTTTAAGTAGTTCTAAGCTGTTTTTAATAGTTTTGATAAGCTAAAAGTTGTTTTCAAAAGGTTTGTGTGTCCAAGGTGCAAACTGTGGTAATAGTTTTTTCTCAAACAGCTTATTCATAAGCTGTTGATTAAAGGATATTGGGTGTCACTTTAAACTTGTTTTTTTTGTCTTAGAATGCAGTAGTTAAGGTTGCCTTGTCAAAGTCTTTTTGTTACTTAAGTGTTTGGTCCAAGTCTAACTGCCATATCAGTTTCATAAATAGCAAAGTGTCCTTTTTCATTTTAAATTTTAGATAAGCTAGGAATAGAATTAGAGTCTAAATTTTGGTAGTCAAGTAGCTTTTAGGACATTGATCATCTGTTAGGGCTTATTTTCCACTTTAGAGCTTATTTTAAATACTATTTGAGGTCTGCAAGCTGCCCATTTCTACTTCAAATCCGTCATAAAAAAGGGAAGTAAAAATGAATGTTTGCAGTTTTTGATCAACTTTAAAACAATGTAAAAAAGTTCCAAAATGCTTTTTGATTGCTGATTTGGAAAGCTCAAAGGCCATATTTTAGCTAGAAAGAAAGTTTTTTCCTTTAAAATTTCATTTGTTTGCTTATTTTTAAGCCCAAAGTTAGTGGGTTGGCATGTTTTGATCCTCTTGAGGGTCAGTTGCTTATTTGCTTTCCCTAAGCTTATTTGTGCTTAATTGGTTCATGGGTATTCATTAGGGTAGCATTAAGCTAGTTCTAGCTTATTTCACTCATTGGTAGCTTATTAAAGCTTATTGCTTGAATCTGTTTAAGTTTAAGCCAAAAAGCCACCACAGTCAACTTTTAGCCCATTTTCTGGCTTATTTATAAGATTTCACAAAAAGTCGTAGTTAAATAAAATGCTTATTAATAAGTGCTTAACAAGTTTGTAAAGAAAAATTTGAAAAAAATAAAATAAAAGGGAAAGTGGGAAGTCAGGGGTGAGCTAGGGTTCGAACCCCCGACCTCTACCACTCTCAACCTTTTAGCACAAACACACTACCGCTGCGCCCTTGGGTCTTTTCTGTTAGACCTTTGGGCGCTTTGGTACTTAAGGGCTTTTTAGCCCATTGCCCATATAAGCTTTTCCAGCTTATTTGATAAGCTGGTTACTCCAGCTTATTTTTCATAGGAATGTTAAGCTTTCAGCTATTTAGTGTATTTTTTCTAGAAGTTTTTTATACACGTTTAGTATTTTTTATAATGTAATTTCTTTAAAAACTTTTAAAATCCGTAAAAATAAAATAATAATCAGAAAAATATAAACTTTTTTTTAAAAATTTTCTTTTTTCATATAGTTTCTAGGAAAATTGTTAAAGTTTTCGTAGGGTTATTTTTTCAAAAATTCATTTTCTAAAGAACGGGATTCGTCCCCGTTTTTCTTTTGACTCGTTTTTGGTCCAAACGACCTCAATTTTCGTTCTAGTTTTTTTTCAACTTCGTTATTTGTCATTTAGAACACATTTGAAAAGAAAATTTTAGTCTAGGGTTTAAATTGCAAAACTTAGGTTTTTAAACCTCGCGTTTTTACATTTACGTCTACGTTTTTGAATTAAATTGTTCTAGCTTTCGTTTTTAGGTTTCCTTTAATTGTTTTTGCATTTTTAACTTGTAGTAATAGAAATCCAATCAATCATCGTTCCATTCAAGCATCGATTATCAATTCGTCATTCGATTTTCCATTCAAGCCTCGTTGGGACATAACGACCCGGGAATCATACTTCCGGTTACATATATATCTTATTTAGTGAATTTTGACTTCTTGCCTTGGTCAAAGGCAATTGGATGAGATTTGCCTATATATTATATATATAGATTCTAACGAATCAATTTTTGGCGCCGTTGCCAGGGAGGCTGAAAACGATTATCGTTACGTTTGACAATTTGTATTTGAATCTGTGAATATTTTCTTCTATAAAAATATAAAAAGTACAAAAATATTTTTCATTTTCTTTTATTAATATAATTATCTTATAAAATAAAAGGGGAAAAACAAACAATGATAAATACATTGTCATAAAAAAAAAAAATTCACAAGTTGGTAAAAATACCAAAATATAATATTCTCAATTGAGGTATTATCATAATAAATTCCGGTGAACTTGTTGGTTCCCAACTCGAACAAAAGATTTAAAAACTTGCCATTTATGTCGCTTACGACGTACGGCTCACCTCGATTTGATTAACAAACTAAAAGGTGGGTATAAGGAGGGTTGTTCCGAGGAACTACGACCCAAAAGGAGAAATAAGCTTCGCGCTATTCCTACTCCTCCGCTCGCTTGTGCGTTTTTCATTTTGAGAGCTACCGTGAAGTAAGTAGATTATTTGGTTGAAGTTGTCTTACCTCATTGTCCGGTAAAATACATTGTGAATAAATCATTGAAAAAAAAAACCAAAAAAATAAAATAAATTAGTGTAAAATTTTCTTTTTATATTTCTATTTTGTGCATGCGCACTCGTTCTCAAGCCCGTAAACGTCGACAAAAAAACAAGGTAACGACAAACTTTGTTGAATACCCAATCTTTAGAAACCACATAACAATCAAGAAACTTCAATCTCCGTAGTTACGATGGACGTTAATCAAACTATGGCAAATTGCTCGAAGCACCACCGAGGGTTCACGAGGATGCGATCCGTTGTTCCTGAAATTACCGCAAACAACTTTGAGGTTAAAGCCATGGTCTACTAATCTTGTTCCAAAACAAGAAATTTTTTAGACAGGATAAAGAAGACCATTGCTCAAGCGATATTTCAACAAGATCACTTCTCTCGATGAAGTTCCGAACGTCCCGAGTACGTCGGTTAAGCTTATGCATTTTCCATTTGCCCTCGAGGGAGCACGCCAGATTGGCTGAAAAGAGCCCTTTCAATCGAATCTTCATGATGATGCATCCCGCCTTTCTACTCCTACTTATTTCAAAATTTCATTACAAATTCTTCCACTCCTCTAAAACATCAAATCTTTGAAATGAAATCACGTCGATTTCAACAAAAATTTAATGAAACGTTTACGAGCATGGGACCATTCAATGATCTTATAAGGGGTTGCCGCATCAGGGGTTTTTAGAATTGCATAACCTCGATTCATTCTTTAATGCCCTAAATTCGAATGATCAAGAGATACATTGAAACTCGCTGCGCGGTGGTAAACTTTCTGGATAAAATGACTCGAGGAACTCGAGGATGCCTATAATTCATCTGAGAGCAAGTCCAAAGTTCGTCAATCATGAGCAAGGCCCTTTGTTATAAAGTGAGTACGAGCTCTTCTCCACCTCCGGAATCTCTCCCGATGTCTCCGAACTCAAAGATATGGTCAAAGCATTGCTCCTTGATAAGAAAAATCAATCCCAAACTCCCGCGTCCGTAAAAGCGGTCGAAGAAAGTTGTGTGACTTGCGGTGGAGCTCATTCGTATCAAAGTTGTCCCGCCACCGATGGCAATGTTTATCATGACAATATTCAAGCTTACGTTTCTCAAGCCGCCGCGGCTAATTTCAATCAAGGAAATACCAGTGCCCGACCTCCAATGGTTGCAAACCAAATTCGACCTCCCAGTTTTCCACCTATGCAAAACCATCAAAACAACCAAAATCGGGGGATCAATTTCAACCAAAATCGGGGGAACAATTTTAACCAAAATTGGGGTAATAATTTTAGTCAAGGACCAATTTACCAACCCCAGGTTAATCAACCCCCAGCTTATCAAGCCCCCGTTTACCAAGCTCCCGTTCCTCAAACACAAGGTGTGTCTAAGACCGATTTTGATAGCTACGTAAAGGCTAATGATGCGGTTATGAGGAATGTGCAAAACCAGGGGCTACTTCAAACCAAAGGCTTAAAAGTATGCTAAGTAACTTTATCAAAATGAATACCGCCTCTACTTCCGGTTCGGGAACTCTTCCGGGTAACACCGTTACTAACCCGAAGGAGGATTTGAAAGGTATCACCACCCAGAGTGGTGTTGCTTATCAAGGACCCACTTCATCTTCTTCTCCGAAAGTGATGAATCGTGATACCGAGGTTACAAAGGATACGATGCTTCCTACTAATAACGGAAGCACCGAAGACGTCCAACCTCCGGTAATTCAAGTCCAATCTCAAAATCCAACTTCCGAGCCCGTTGTTGATCCCGTTAGTGCTCCAATGCCTAACCAACGAACATCAATTCCATTTCCTTCAAGAAGAAATGATGAAAGGCGCCGTGAAAAAGCTAACGACCAAATTGAGAAATTCTATGAAATCTTTAGAGATTTAAGTTTTGAAATTAGCTTTACGGATGCCTTGACCCTTATGCCGAAATTTGCCTCGACTCTAAAAACTTTAATCAGAAACAAAGAGAAGTTGAGTGAAATGGCTAGAACTCCATTGAACGAGAATTGCTCAGCAGTCATCCTAAACAAGTTACCGAAAAAACTTGGAGACCCTGGCCGATTTCTTATTCCATGTGAATTTTCTGGGATTAATACATGCAACGCCTTGGCCGATCTCGGCGCAAGCATTAATCTTATGCCATATTCCGTCTGGAAAGATCTCTCTCTTCCCGAACTAACCCCGACTTGCATGACGCTAGAGCTAGCGGACCGTTCAATCACTGAACCGATCGGTATCGCCAAAGACGTCCGTTTAATGGTGGGAAAGTTCTAGTTTCCAGCAGATTTTGTGGTCATAGATTTTGAACCAGACCCCCGAGTACCTTTAATTCTCGGGAGAAGTTTCTTAAAGACCAGTCGTGCATTGATAGATGTTTACGAAGGTGAAATAACCCTTCGTGTTGGCAAAGAGGCCATCACCTTCAATCTGGACCAAACTTCGAGATACACGGCTAATTACAATCATATGACGGCGAACCGAATCGACGTCATTGAATTAGCAAGTGAAGAATACTCGCACGATCCAATTGTTTCAAATTCTTCACCAACACTAACTCCTTTCGGGGATAGTGATTTTCTCCTTCTCGAAGAAGCAAATGCTTTTATAGCTATCAATGACGAGCCAATTTCACGGGAAATTGATGCTACTTACTATGATCCGGAGGGTGACATTCTTATTCTGGAAGCACTTCTCAATAGTGAACCGCGTTACATACCATTTACTCCACTTCCGAATCATAAAAGATTAATTTCGCCCGGATCCATGAAGAAACTCAAAGTTGTTGAAGCTAAAACCGTTAAATCATCAATTGATGAGCCTCCCGAGGTTGAACTCAAGGACTTGCCACCTCATTTAGAATACGCATTTTTGGAAGGCGACGACAAGTTGCCCGTCATAATTGCGAAAGACTTGAAGGATGAGGAAAAGGCAGCTCTTATCAAGGTTCTAAAGTCCCACAAGCGAGCCATCGCTTGGAAACTCTCCGATATCAAGGGTGTTGATCCAGAGTTTTGTACTCACAAAATCCTTATGGAAGAGGACTAACGAACCAAACATCAAGTCACAGATGGGTTTAAACCCGAAGATCCACGACGTCATCAAAAAAGAGATTGAAAAACTTCTGACGCGGATAATTATTCGATCTCTGACAGCCCATGGTTAAAGTCTCCATACACTTTACCAAAGAAAGGTGCAATAACCTTCGTCAAAAATGATGATAATGATTGATACCAACTCGATGTCCCAACAGGGGTGGAGAGTGTGCATTGACTATAGGAAGTTGAATGAAGACCCGCAAAGACCATTTCCATTACCCTTCTGGATCAAATACCGAAAGACACGGCCGTAAACCAATACTATTGTTTCCTCGATGGCTTCTCGGGTTATTTTCAGATTCCTATTGACCCGAAGGATCAAGAGAAGACCACATTCACTTGCCCATAACAAACTTTTGCCTAATCGCCCATGCCTTTTGGGCCATGGCAATGCACCTCTGCACGTTTCAACGATGTAAGATGGCAATCTCCATGACATGATCGAAAAGACAATAGAAGTGTTCATAGGAATGACTTCCGTCTTCGGAGATTCTTTCTCTACAGCCTAACCCATTTCGAAAAAAAGTTAAACGTGAGAAGACACCAATTTGTCCCTAACTGGGAGCAAAGCCCATTTATGTATAAAGAAGGCATTGTTCTTGACACAAAAATTAAATCCAGGAATTGAGTCGATCGTGCTAAAGTGAACTTATAGACCAAGCACCCTCACTCCGACTACTGTCAAAATGTGTCCGTAGTTTCTTAGCATGCCAGGTTGATTTAACCGACGTTTCATACAAGACTTTTCAAAAATTGCCGTCCAATTGACCCACTTGCATGAAAAATAGACTCCATTTTTCATCTCAAAAGAGTTATCGTATCTTTAATACACTTAAAGAAAATTGGACAGAGAGCTCCAATTTTGATTGCTCCCGGACTAGGGACTTGCCCTTTGAACTAATGTGTGATGCAAGCGACATTGCATTGGGGCAGTCCCAAGGCCAACGAAAGAACAAGAATTTCCAACCAATTCACTAAGCCAGCAAGACAATGAACGAGAGTAGCTCAAGCACACAACACCTACGAGACGAAAAAGGATTAACTTGCCGTAGTAACACTTTGAGAAATCCGGTCCATATCTCGTTTTGTCCACAAAGCATAAGTGTACACGGACCATTCTGCTATAAAAGTAGTCTTCTTTGTTAAAAAGGATGCGCAAAGGCAAGATAATGTGTGGATCCTTTTGCTCAAGAATTCGATGTTGAAATCCGAGACAAAAAAAGGAGCTAAAAAG
The DNA here is from genome assembly GCA_026074375.1 of Tanacetum coccineum. Taxonomy (NCBI): domain Eukaryota; kingdom Viridiplantae; phylum Streptophyta; class Magnoliopsida; order Asterales; family Asteraceae; genus Tanacetum; species Tanacetum coccineum. Next base: position 30,429 of record BQNB010053549.1, read on the forward strand.
CTTGCGCCGATCATCTCTCCAAGATTTGAGAACCATCCCAAAAATGAGTTCGAAGAAACAAAGAAATCACTAAAACATTTCCTCTCGAAACTCCTTAGATCGTTGCCTTCGTAATGAAAATTAAAGTCAACCTCATGGATTTGCAAGATTTGCAAACTACTATGCGGGGAACTTCATTGTCAAGGGAATGTCGTCCTAACAGAAAAACAAGTTTTTCAAAGATGTCAAACATTATTTCTGGGACGACCCTTTCTATTCAAGATCTGTGCCTGACCAAGTAATTAGGCGTTGTGTTTCGGCAAGAAGCTTTTGACACAGATCCTCAAGAGCTGCCACAAAGTGGGACCCCCCGGGGACACCTACGGTTGGGCCCAAAACACCGCTAAAAGATCTTTGATTCAGTTTATATTGGCCCCATCGATCTACAAGGATGCCCATGACTTGTCACCCGATGTGACATTGCAACGTCCAAATGGCAAAATTTCACAACGTTGATGATGATGCCACCAAAACTCTATCCAAGTTTTGCGAAATCTGTTGACCATTGGCATTGATTTGAAAGGGGTCGTTTCCGTCTTCTAGAGGGAACAAATTATAAACTCGAGGCAGGTCAATTAATTATCAAAATTATTGAAGCGAAAGCACTCCCCACCAATGATGCCCGATTGTTTGCAAATTTCTTAATATCTCTCTTCTCCAGATTTGGTGCCCCTCGTGCAATCATAAGTGATCGCCACCCCATTTTGCAGATGACCAATTTGCAAAGGTCATGCTTAAATACGAGTCACTCATCGTCTCTCCACCGCGTATCACCCACAAACAAGTGGGCAGGTTGAGGTATCCAATCGTGGTTTGAAAAGAATTCTTGAAAGAGAACCATAGGCTAAAAATCGTGCCCTTGGTCGGAATCCCCAACACCTTATGTACCTCTCATGGGCCGTTTCGTACAGCTTACAAAACACCCATCGGGTGCACTCCGTACAAGCTTGTATATGGAAAGGCATGTCATCTACCGATTGAGTTGGAGCACAAAGCTATTGGTCCCTTAATCAATACAAATTTTTGAAATCAAAACCCGCGGTGATCACAGAAAAATTTCAGCTCAACAAACATAATAACTTTCGTGATCAGCTTATGAAAATTCATTTGGAACAAAAAAAAAATATTTTTTTTTTTTTTTTACAAGGAGAAAACAAAGAGAATCCATGACTCCAAGATCAAAAATCGCGTTTTCAACGTCGGTGATCGAGTCCTCCTCTTTAACTCTAGATTAAAGATTTTCTCAGGCAAACTTAAGACCCGCTGGAGTGGACCATTCACTATAACCCAAGTTTTTCCATATGGCACTGTCGAGTTATCCCAAAACTCCGGGCCAAATTTCAAAGTGAATGGTCATCGTTTGAAGCACTACTTTGGAGGGGACATACCATAATTGGTAGTCCCAGATCTCCAGACGTTCCCCATGGACCAATAAATTCGGGGACGGGTCAAGCATAGCGACCTTAAACAAGCGCTTCGTGGGAGGCACCCCATGCTTATCAGTAGTAGTAATGAATAAGTGTTTTTGTATGAGGAGGCTTACATCTTCCATTACCTGTGTTTTGTCCATGTTTTATGTGCTTTGTGTTGTATGTCCAGGAATTCCTGGATGGTGAAGACTCTCGTGCTCTTAGTTTTGTCTTTCATTCACAAGAGTTTCACATCCTCAGCTTCATTTTGGGAATTCAGTATCCAAATCTAATCGACTAACGTTTTATCTTTTGGCACACTTCATAAACGGTCCTTAAGTATTTACGTAGGTACCAATACCTTTGAAAACATCGAGGGACGATGTTATTCTAGTAGAGGGGGGGGGGAATCTACGATTTATTTTGCCTGCATCGTTGTTGTCACGTAATCCCCCTTTTATACCACCAAATTTGCAAAAATACAAAAAAATGAGAAAAAATTAAAATTTTTCAAAAATAAATAAGTTTATTGTCACAGTTTTTGGACTTTCCCAATGGGTAGAATGATAATAAATTTTTTGAACTCGAATCGGCGTGTGAGCCCTAGCTTAATTCCTTAACCATTTAATAAAACGAAAGTTTTATTAGGCTAAGCATTCGCGGATCCTTTTATTAAGAAATTTAAAATTGTGAAAGAACGAAAAATATAGTGGTTATTTACAATTAGGATGCTAAATAAGGATTATTTGGAAATCTTTAACAAAGCTTTATAAGTGTAAACTTGTTCGCTTTTTCTTTCTCCCAGAATTTCTTAACCGACTAATAAACGTTCTCAATTTTGTGTTAACTTTAAACCGACATTTTTTAAAAGAAGCTCTTCCTCTTTCCGGAAACGAAAAATATTCATCTTATTCAGCTTTATACTTGAGTTTACTAAAAAAAAAATGAAATTTTCTCTATTACGGGAAAGTATTTACATAAAAAAATATAAAAAAAATAACTAATATAAACAGTGGCTGAAAAAGTATACTGCATCTTGCCGGCTCAACAACCGATGTTTGCAAGACTTCAAACAAGCCCAAAGTGAGATAATAAATCTTTAGGTGTTATCAATGAAGAAAGCTCCGTTCCAGATAAGTCACCTACATACTTGTCGGAGGCGTGGCCGATGTTGTAGTCATGTAAATGATGACGGTAGTATAGTATATAGCAATAAATGACTAATAAGGATAATTTAATGGTTAAGATTTCTTTTCTGAACTCAAGTATAATTTTGAACTAAGAATAACTTGCTTTAAGACTTCAAAAGTTGTTTGTAGCGCGGTTCGGTAGATTATAATCGATTAATATTCTCCCCCCGTGTGGTGTCAAAACCGGGCACTTTGCTTATGAGGCTGGGACGTTCCGAGAAGAAAGGTCGCTACATGAATAGTCTCACTATGAGATCATTAAATTTTTGATGTTGCGTCTTTTGATTAGTATTGTTTATATTAGCCCTTTAAATCTAAAGAATTCGGCTTAAAAGGAGAGTATCCCGCTATTACTTGCGAACAATCTCCTGTGGGGTCTCCACAGATATTCCTAAAGGCGAACTCGGCTAGAACTATCGAGAAAATGCTGGTTGGTGGGGGATCTAGTCTTTTCCCCAGATTTCTTCAGAAATATCATTATACACATAAACTGTACTGCTCTCTAAATTGTCGATCTAAAGTTAACTTAGAATTTAAGCACAATGCACTATAATTGAATAATTGTTGGGAGCGAAAAGTTGACAAGTCATAGTTATAAGTAGTGTTATGCATCTTACGTGTACTTAACGGAGAACTTCGTTTCCACACTTAGTTTTGGGGCTATGAAAATCGGGGACGATGAATTTATCCTTGAACACCGTAATTATTCTATTGGGCGCTTCTCATTCTAAGATCCCAGTGTTGATAAAAAAAAGGAAGTCAAACAGGTAGTCGAGAAAAGAAAAAGGAAAAACCAAAAATATTAGGGATATTTAGTGTACATATAAAAAATGGTAAAAACGGGACTTTTCGAAGCTTATTGATTCTTTGTTTCCCCATCACGAACACATAGCTACTGTGTTCGAGGTTATTTAGTCGAGGGGGATGCGAGATTCTTAGTTTTCGTAAATGTTTACTTCATAACATTGCGTGAGGACACGGCAATACCTTAGTATGGGGGATTTTGGTATGTGCTTAATTACACATACCTTTTTTCATTAAAAACGGACTTAAATGACCAAAAACAGACAAAAACTGCCAAATATATGTTTGTTTTGCATTTGTGTTGTGCAGGAAACGAATATCACATAAAAGGACGAAAAACAAAGCCAAAAACGTCAAAACCGAGCACGGAATGGAAAAGTGTGTGAAGACAAAGCCAAATCGAAGCCAAAAGTCAATCATGTCAAAAAGTCATCAAAAAAGTCAAAGTCAACCCCGACAAAGTCAAAGTTAAAAGAAAGTCAAAGCAAAGAAAAATATAACTTGAGGGACTGTAATTGCCAATCCCCAAAGTTATATTACAAAGGAAACAAAGACAAGGGCTGAATTTGCAATTTAGTTAAAATACAAGTAGAGGGGGCATTTCTGCCAACCCCTCTTACTTGTATTACAAAGGGACTCAATTTGCAATTAGAGTTATAAGGGAGGAGAGGGGCATTTCCTGCCAAACCTCACCTTGTATTAACCTATCAAGACGAAATTTGAAATAAACATTTAAGAGTTCAGGGGGCAAACTTGCCATCCACCCAAACTTTCATCCCTGTCACCCTTATAACAACTTTTCCCGCCCTCCTTTCCCTCTCTTTTTCATTCACGGGTTAATCACCCCTCTCTTTACCCATAAACCTCAATTACCCTGGATAAACCCTTTCTCCCACCTCCACTAACACCCTTAACCAAGTAAAACTGCCAAGCTGGAGATCTCACCATTTTCGAGTAAATTCAAGGGTTATGATCATGATCCGAAAGTGCACATGACAAGATCAAAGGCTGAGACTTCAATTGGGACTTTTATCTCACCAAACAAACACACTAGGAGCTTTTTCACTCAGCAAGAAAGCACAAATGATCAAGAATGAGGATTTGGGTTTTTTGGGTATAAATACCCACCTCATGGGAGGCTATAGGATGATCTTTTTTTTATCTTTAATTTTTTTTACTTCCTAGCACTTTTAATCTCAGTTTATAAACTTTTATGTAACCTTAACTTTCATAGTTGTAATCTCTTTGAGTTAATGAAAATTTAAAGTATTTTACATTATTGACTTTCGTGTTGGATTTCTCATTGCTCATTAAGGAAAGTGAGTCAAGAAGGTTCAAATTATTGTACAAACTGAGAGACCTTAAGTGAAGTAAGCTAATTCATAACTTATTCATCATTTA
>BQNB010053550.1:0-39961 GCA_026074375.1 Tanacetum coccineum
CTATGAATGACTCGTTTCGGTTTGGTACATTTATCTCTATGCCCTAGGACCTCCTTTTATACACCAAGGAGTCCTATACGGCTTACAATACTTTCCTAAGTAATCATAATCTTCTAAACAACTAACTTATACATATCATTTACCAAAATATCTTATACAAATCACATAAGCAGTACTAACTAACTCAGCAGTACTAACTTCTTCACTAGCAGCATTAACTCCTTCAGCAGCATTAACTTTGTACTAACAGTAGTAACTTTTGTACTAGCAGTAGTAACTACTTAGCAGTTTTTCTTCTAAGTCTCCGAGCAGCACTAATATGCATTAGCAGTAGTAACTTTACACTAGCAGTACTAACTGTGTACTAGCAGTAGTAACTTTACACTAGCAGTACTAACTGTGTACTAGCAGTAGTAAACACTTAGAATAATTTTCATTGAAATTCTCCAGCAGCACTAACTTTGACTGAGCAGCATTAACATCAATAAGAGCAGCAGTAACTCCAAACAACATCAAGAAGATTTTTAATTCCAACACTCATCATGGAGGATCATACCGAGCAAATCCTATGGGATTTTTCGTTTTAATTCTCTATATTTTCTATTTTTCATGTTAAATTTATACAACATGGGCGTTGTATATCTCAAGTGGGGGAAGGAGAATTAGAACGCTGCTTGTCCTTATTTTCACAAAAAAATATACCTAATTTATGCTTAAATTTTAAAAAAAATTAGCATGTTTTTTTGTTGATTATTAGTTGTATAACCCACACACATAACCCTTATTTCCATATTGTGAGGATTAATCCTATTTCGTTTCCCCTATTTACTTAAATTTCACAAAAATATAAGTGTGCCGGTAATTCTAGTAAAATTTAGAACTTGGCTTGGTATACTATTCAAGACCACCATAATGAGTATTATTTTTATAATTGGAGCGACTTGTCTAGATTGGTAAATTTCTAGGATTAAACCAAAAATCCTATGCTATTTATATAAATTATATGATATTAACTAACTACACTTGTTAGTTAACCCCCGTATAAAACCCTTTTGTTACTCTCATTTTTAAAGTAAGATACCCCATATAAAACCCTTTTGTTACACCACTAAAATATGTTTTGTTACACCTTTACACCTTAGCCTACCCTGTAGATTAAAGTTCGTGGTTGGTTGGTAGTTGATTTTATGTAAAAGTATGTACTCTTGTGTTCGTGTGCGTCTTTCTTATCTTTGATTAGGTCAGGAATTGCACAATGCAATGGGAATGTGAAAGTAGTTTCTTTTATTTTTCGTGTGTTTACTACTTTCACTATTAATTTTATTTTTGAGTCATGAGCATTATGGAATTATTTTGGATTTATTATGATCGTGAAGTGGTGATATTTTACACCTTTATTTAATTTTCTAAAAAAATAGAAACATACAAAAAAATGTAAGAGAAAAAAAAGGATTGTGAGATAATCGGTTCATCTAAACTTAACCAATTTTATTATTTATGAGATAATCGATTATTCATTGGTACGTGCTATAAACCAACGATGTAAAGTATTATTGTATATTATTAAAAGTTGGTCGCAAAATTTACCAACTATGTATTTTTGTATCAAGTGGTAGATATCGCCACTATTGTTGTACTATATTATGGATGAATAGGAGTTGGTTGTTATGAGAACACCAACTAGGTTTGTTTTTATAGATCGTTATGAATGATGATTAAGACATCTTTGAGTCTATTTCGTGTCTACCAAACAAAACGTGTGTTTTTCATTTTAAAGCGTGAGTTAGTCAGTGATTTGTGTCTTTTTCAAGGTTGTGGTCGCGAAAGTAGCTAGCAATGTTATTGTTTATTGGTTGGACTTAATCTATTTGTTTCGTTATTTTGATTTACACCAATTATATATGTTTTACATGCCTAATCCCTACCCTATATCATTCTTTATCCTAAACTTTGGTTTACTCGAATGAGGGTGTGAGCAATCGCATGTGTCTCATTCATGGATTTGAATGTGTATGTGTGATTTTGTCGCCCTTGTTGGTGTAATACTATTGGTGAAGATTACTTAATCCTATTCTTTAGCTTATTCGAGTAAGAGAGTGAGCAATCACAAGCGTCACAGTCATGGATTTGGGCTTGCATTTGTGGTTTTGTAGCCTTTTTTGGAATATTGGTATCGATAGAGATTAGAAAGAGTGATCAACCCTTAAGCCTTATCATATTCACCCAATTTACCTTTTTAGACTGATTACTCCTTAGCTTTAGTGGTGGAGATGTGTATCATTGCCAAGCTTATGATATAATACTCGTTATGACCGAGCAATTGAGCGAACTACTAAATGTTACCAGATAGATTATTTGAGTGATTTGAGTGATTTCGTTTCCTATTTTATGAGGTATTTGGTTGTGCACTAGTAATTAAATAAAACCGCTTAAAGGAAAAATCCTAGACATTCGTTTAGGATACGTTTTCATATGTTTAATCTAAAGTCTACTTGAGGACAAGTAGGATTCAAGTGGGGGGATATTTGATGACATCAAATAACGTCTAATTATTAGCATCATTTATCCCATCTATATTGCTATTTTTATATTATTTTATATAATATTTTATACTTAATTGTTTATCTTTATGAATTTTAGTTATTATCGAGCAATTGGCGAAAGATGGAGAAAAGAACGTGTTTTGGAGCATAAACGAAGAAGTTCAAGAAAGTGTACTAAATATGAAGAATACGACGTATCATTCTACACAGATACTTCGTATCCCAAGACTTAGACGAATTCAAGACCATTGTCTGACTTTAAAGAATACAACGTATCCACATCAGTAGATATACCATATATGAAACTTTGGTAAACTTTCAAAACAAGCATGTTTTACTCTCAATATGCCGTATCTAGAAGACCTCAATACGTCATATTGAGTGGCTGTTAAAGATTATTCTAGAATATTATAATTGTGGATCCCACCTTAGATACCTCGAATACGCCATATTGGACCCCTTCAATACGCCGTATCGACAAGATTTACAAACTTATAAATAGAAAACCTAGCATTCGGTTTTCAGCGTGCAAGCAAAAGAAGAGAAAGAACCATAAACTATGATTCTCAGACGATTTTTAAAGACAAGAAGGTCCTGCAAGTGCATTAATTCCATAGAAAAACTTTTGTAATCATTATACTCCGCAATACTCGTTCGGTTAGTGTATCATTTTCTTTATGAATTCTACTTTAATCGTTCTGAATATGATACTATATATTGTTACAAATATTATGGGCTAATACATGTAGGTATTAGCCAAGTTTTTGATAATTTGATTTTTTGATTTGTTTATATCGATTGTTTGCTCTTTCGTTGCATGTCGATTATGTTTATCACTTCATACCCGTTTTATTGCATGATTATGTTTTCATCTATCATTCAACGGGATCTTGGATTATGAATAAAGTGTTGTAACTTAATCGTTATTTGGGCTATAGGCTAGAGTCCGGGATAGATACTACATACAGCTTATCTATATATCTAGATCACTAGGACTACAAATAAAATCATGTTTCTACCCTTGGTTAAGTGAATGGTAGACTAATGTAACTTAGGACTACAAATAATGTTCTGTTTCCTTTGGTAGTTATGTGGATTGTAGACTACTAGTATATAGATAACTATTGGGAATAAGTTGGTAAAGCCTTAATGAGCTAGGTTTCAATATTGTCACCTAGATAGATTATAATTGACGGTGTGAACTTTATGCGGGTTTGGTTGATTGTGACAGGATCAACCGTTAAACAAACTTAGAGTTTAGGGAGAAGTCCCACCTAGCTTTGGAATGATATACCACCAGCGAATGTAGTACAATCATTGCATACATAGACAATTCATACATCTTATTTTAATAAACTTGGTTAATACATTTTCCTTACATAAGTGCTTGACCTTTTCTTTATCATTTGTTTATATGCTTGTGTGTGTTACTTGACTCATTTATTTCTTTATTAGTTTAGATTAAACCAAAACTCGTGCCAGTCTCTCGGGCTAAACCCCCTAATTTGCGTTAGTTTAGGTTTAATTAGGATTAAATAGGTCTAACATTAGATAACTAAAATACTAGTAAATTGAAGTATTAACGTTCACTCTTAGTGATCGACACCCTACTTACCAACGAACTTACAATCGATCGAGTATACTACCCGTTAGTGTTAGTTAATAGGTAAAGTCGGCAAAATATAAATAGTAAAACTTGATAATATAATTACCTATATTAAATGACACATCAATACACCTTTGTGTATCATTCATTATACAACAAATTAGATGTTAGTTAGTTTATGTGTTTAGGCTATAAAATACAAGGTGTGTTATGTTGGGCCATAAAACATAACGGGTTTAGTTGTACCCAAATAAGGACTCGTATTTAGCTTTGTACCGGAAAAAGTGTAAGCGGCGTTAGGTTGGTTCTACCTTGAAGTAGGACTTAATATTTAGCTTAGTAACGGATAAAGTGAAAGCGACGTTGTATGGTTTTCTCTGCCTAAAAGGAGCTTGTTGATCTAGTGATGTAACTCTCGATTTTGGTGCTCGGGGAGTGGAGTTGGACGAAGAGGAGCTTCGTAGCCGAACCACTATAAATCATCGTGTTCGGTTTGCGCTTTCTTTTACTTATCGCTTTACATTTATATTTTCTTTTATCACTTTATATTTATATTTGCATTGCGTCTATGTTTATGTTATATATTGTGTTGTGGTGATATGCTTTGTTTTATGCTTTTTAGTATATTTATTGTAGTAGATCTATTATGGACACCTTTCATATTACGTCATACTTGATTGGTTGTTTGATACAAAAGTTTTAAGTTTTTAATGGAAACGTATTCACCCCATCCCCACCCCCCCTTTAAAGATTCTACAATTGGTATCAGGAGTCACGTCTCTCTTATTTTCAAAACAAATTGTTTTTAAAATAGAGTACTGTACTTTCCAATGGAATTGGTCTCAAGTATTAATTCAAATTTTAAGTTAGTCAAATAAGCAAAATGCCACAGAGTATCTAAAGTTTTAATTTTGTTTTAAGCGTAAAAATGTTATTTTGATTTTTCCTTTCGATCCAGACATTTTTAGTTGGTATTCCCTTGAACGTTGGTGTATTTTATCATTGGAAAGTAAATGTATTTTTCAAACTTACTAATGAGGAGGAAACTAATTTATTTATAAATAAAATCAAGTTATGTATACATTGTTATATTTTTTACGCAAAATGAAGTACATTATTTTTATTTGTTATGCTAAATGAATATTTGTTTTAGATTGTATCTTAATATTGTTAGTACATTTTCTATGTGCTTATTTAATTTGTAGTTTTACTTCTTTGTTCGTTAGCATAATTTCGTCATGTGCGTCATTTTTTGGTTTTCATGTTTATGCCTCAACTGGTCATATGGTAGATCTGTTGCACTAAGTTGTGCAATTGTTTTTGCATTGCATATAGGCATATATCACTTATTTTAAAATGTTATATCAACATTTTGTAAAACTTATTAAGCATAATAGCTCACTTAGGATTGAGAGCCAAGTAAGTTTGTCAAATCTATTGTTAAAGATTATCTTGCACAATTTATTGTTATTAGTTCAAGTGTTTAAATGTGTCACCATAAAATATTCAACACTTAAATTTTTATTAAAGTTTCAACAAAGTCTCTAAATCATGTCATCCTATTATCTTGATTAAACATGGGTTGTCTAAACAAAAGAAAAGATCATAATAACACATTAGTATGTAAGAAAGGAAAATGTGTCTTTCGAACTTGATTTGTGCTTGCATTAATCTAACTCACAATCACAACTAATAAATTTTTTGGATTAAAACGAATCTAGGATTAGTTGTAAATCCTAAAATTAAAAGCTTGACTTTCTTGGTAAGAAAATACTTTTCTTTTGTAGTTTTATCTTTGCAAAAAAATTCACATTGACATTCACTTGAAATGAAAACATTGGTTCCAGTCAAAAAATTGAAAATATTATATAAACTTGTATTGATTTTCGAAAAAGTTTTGTAATGCTTAAAAAATGACTAGGATAATTTTTATTCTCTTTAAATGTCAAAAACTATGCATATTGTGCATGATAACAAATAAGTTTTTCTCACATATCAAATTTATGACAATCCTAAATAAACAAATTAACTCATCAATTTAAATGATCTCACACTAAAGACTAGTCTCTTTATTTGTCTTCTTTTAAAAGAGAGCTTGTGAGGGTCAAGAAAGATTTCGGATATATATCGACTCATTATTTAAATTATGATTGATATCATTTTTCAAATCTAATTGCCAAGTTTTTAAGTTTGGATAAGAAATCGGATTCATTATTTTTCTAGTTTCAAGAGTATATCAAAAACATAACATAAGTTATTATCTCGAATCTACATACTCAATCACACTAGGTTGATATGAAGATAATGTCATCCCTTTTCAAGACGAAAAGAATATATATCGATTCATAACTCACACTTGTGATAATGATGTTATATTGAGTCCACATGTTTAATAGATTTGTTCCTAATATTAAAAATAACATGTTTAAAATGCACGTCAAAGTAGGATTGATGACTTAGATATTTTGTCTGAGATATTCAAGTAATTTACCTTGTAATGCATTTGGTAAAGTTGTTATTTCCGAAAAACCAAACACGGGCAAATGCACAACGTATGTAACGTTTCTCATACAATTCAAAAGCACGAATCAAGACTCAAAAATCACTTTTCGTTATAATCTTTTCTCACTATATCAAATAAGCATAACACTATTTTAACCAAACCTTTAAAACAATTCAATTATCTAAGATTAAGATTAGAAATGATAGAACATAGTCCATAAATCATTATTTTGTCTTCTTTCAATAAGTGATCGTAAGTGGATTTTGAATATAATGATGATTATTATTCAAATGGTAATTAATCTCATTATTCTATCTAATTACAAATGTTTGAAATATGAACATGAAGTCGAGATTAGAATTTATCTAGATCATGGAAATATCAATAAAACTACCATAGATATTTTCCGAATCTGCATGTTTAAACCAATTTTGGTTATTACATGAAATTAGGAAATCGATCGTAACACGAAAAGAATAATCATTGAATTGCAACTCACACTTGTATTGAAAATGTTTTATTTAGTCTAAGTGTTCAAATATTTGTGTTATTAGCTATGGTCAAATTATACAAGCTAACCATAACACACTCCAAGTAAGATCGACAACTTAGAAATTTCATCGGGAACTTCACGAGTACTTCAACATAATAATCAAAACTTGGACGTCGAATCCGAAAATTTAAACCGAGAACCCTTATAACATATATAAGTTTCTCCCATTGCCAAAAATTTAACACCATCGCCCAAATAACGAGAAATCGAGTTCTGTCTAATTTTTGGACACCCACGGATCGACGGATCTTCCATACCTGGATCCGTCTTTGATTTAGGTAGATTTGTCTGACGTAATTAGATTTGAATATCTTCCTTTTTATCCTCTTTCACTTGTCTAAGGTCTATCATACATATAACTAACTTTTAGCACATCATCATTTCTACAATGGAAGATTTACAAAATCTATTGAGGTAAGTAACCTTAATTAGATTATAATGATATGCAAAGGTGCATTCTTAGAACGCCCTCAATATAGCATATTCCACATTATCATACTTAAGCATACTCCTAAGTCCTAGAAGACTCAATATTTTTTAAACTTACAACATCTTGCTTGCTTTCTCATTTAACCCTATAATTCTACACATCTTGATTAGGATTATGTGAACCGAAATTGAAACATATTAGTTGAGTCATATTAGGGCAAGTATTAGTGGACAATGCAAATTTCATCTTTGCTACACTTCATTCGGAAAATGCGAGAATTCTATTTTCTTTTAAAATGAGAATGACTACTGGAGAACCTATTGCATTATAAATTCAATTTAACCTAACGGTTGAATTGCTCTTGGGAGAGAAGTCGGGTTCATGGTATAACTCGTAAAAATGGTCGTGTTTAGCCTAAATTGAGCACCACTAGTGATAGTCTTCATATTCATTCTCTAATTTTATTAAATGGTTATTTCTAAATATGTCTAATGTTAGTTTACATTGATGAACTTTGTATTTCATTAGGATTGATTATTAAACAAGAAGTAATTAGAATTCCCCTTAGTCGATCTAGACTATTTGCACCTCGCATATGTCTTTCTATGATTTTAAAATGTTAATTTGTTCTCGTAAGATATGATTATATATTCTTCATGCTATTTTGATACTTAATGATTATTTGCTTAATTATTGAATGCATAATTATTTGGATGATTTTTTTTGGTTAGCAATCCCGATTTAATATCTCTAAGTTTATCTTTATGATACATGTTATTAAATGCTAAATGCTAACATGTTTTGTATGATATATGCATGTGATGTAATCATAGTTTTATGTGACTTTTTATATGATCTACATGTTTTTCTTGTGCACCCACACTATATTATTTTGATGCATAATGAATTAGGTTTGTCTATCCAGATAAATATATAGGCGTCACATAGTCTTGTACATATTGTTATGATTAATATTTTTAAGCGACTTAGTGTCATTTGCATGTGTCTTTTGCATTTAGATTATTATCTCGTGTCATTAAAATTTATCGAGTACACATGCATAATCGTCTTAATCCTTAAGGGTTTTCATTTAGATCACTTTGATCATTATCTTATTCATTTACTTGATTCTTTCCTTCACAAAATACGCTTTCCGTCACTCGCTGTAGACATTCAAATAATCAAAACTCCTTATAGTAACTCGTTCCTACTCTTTTATTAGAAGATCACCTGTCTCCTATCTTTAGGGATTCGTTCCTTAACTGTAAACGGTTATATCACTCTTTTTTCGTATCTAATTCATTTTACGAAAACCTCAATCACTCCTCTACCACTATATAGATGGCTAATATCTTCTTGTTATCCCAAATAATAATCACTTCACAACAATAAGCAACACGATAATAAGCAAAATGGAATAAGCTAGAAAAGAGAGAAAGGAAAGTTAGAAGATTAGATTAGAGAGAAAAATGAGATGAGGGGTTACACACACATACAAAATGAAACAAATGTAACCAACGCCCTCTCCAAGTGTGGAGAGGGTCCTATTTATACCCCCTGCCTACATATTGGCGTTTGTGCTTTCTAACATGGACCAGTCTTGGTTTGTCTTGGGCTTTGATCCCGAAACATGGACAATATTAGCTTAAAGTCTAAGCCTGTTAATCCCGACTAGCCTATTACTTAACAAGGCTAATTACGACTAAGACGACTGATAACATTCTTGTTTGACTTATATAAAAATAAGGCTAATAATCTCCCTGAATGTTGAGGTCTTCTTTGATCACCCCAATGTTGACGTTCTTGATGGAGGTTATCTTGGTTTGACTTTATCTCCCCTGGTGTTGAAGATATGACTTTTGAGCTTTATCTTCTTTGGTCTTATCTTTGTCTTTTCTTGTTTGTAATGGCTTTGTTCCTTCATGCTTTAGACGACTGATAACATTCATTCGGTGTCATTTATGTGATATTGATCTTAAGCCTTCATTTTTTAACTTTAAGTTCTTGAGATCTTTCATCTTGTATCATCTCCTTGACTTGAATCATCTTGATTTTGACTTTCTTAATCAACTTGTGCTCTTAACCGACATGCACATACTTGTTACATTCTTGACTTATATAAACATAAGACTAACAATCTTCCCAATAGACTATTCTTTATTTGACTTTGAAGCTCTTTGATGATGAGGAAGTTTAGTATCAACAATATTGATGTTGAATGATTGACTTTGAAAGCTTGAGTATGAGCATGTGTTAATGAATCTGACTTCGCTGGTACAAGGTTACAACACCGACGTTTAAATTTGTATTTAAAAGGTTAGTAATAAACAACAGATATTGACGGAAGTGTCTTTGTCACTTCGTTAAATACGGTTGCAATAACCACAGTTCCCCGTTAATCAGTATAAATATTGCCTCTGATCAGACAGAATTCATATGAATCTTCTTGACAGGGTTTCACAGCTGTTCTCGTTACCAGAGCGTCTCAAAGCAGAAAATATGGTAAGAGTGAATCTGATAGTTACTATCTTTTTTATTGAGTCGTCAATTCATATACTTGACCAAATCGATATCCAGTTGGCACAAGCTTGATTCATATAGAATCTTGCAAGTCACCTACCGCAGTGCTGTTTGATGTTGACACTAGAAGGATTTCTATCGTCACTGTGAATACTAAAGAGTATCACTCTAATGTTCTGGAAAGATCTCAAGGATAATGTGTAGGAGTCTTTGATGCCAAATGTTGTTTAAGGGTGAACAACAAGTGTTATACATGGATTGTGTCCTAATGAGATCTATAATGATGATCTCTCTTGGCTCTAGACTCGATTTATGCACTTTGGTTTTAGTAATCGGTGGCTGGAGCTGACTGCCACCTATTCAATATCAATAATCTCGGATTGAGATGTCAATAGATAACATGTGTATCTCCGTGACAAATGAGACAAGTTTCTTTTAAGAGAAACTCAAATGGCTGGGAAGGGTTGCGCATTGCATCATTAGGTCCATGACGTCTTTCTTCAATACCAACAATCATCTTTGTGATTTTGATAGATTACGTATTGACCCAATTTCTGCCTAAAGTGTGTGGAGGGCTTTTTTCTTTTCACCCTTTATACATACATTTATTTTTCATTCTTCAACCCCTTTAATTCTTACCAAGATGTCATTACTAACACCTTGTTGTAATTGTTCTAGTGTTAACTCATGTCTTAGTCGGCATTATTCTTGTTTCGCATTCTTTTCCAAATCATACCTAAGGACTGCTATTTCTAACTATGGATTGTCCTTGGGTAGATCCCTCTGGTTCTGGTTGGATCATAGGACTTATACCTAACCTTAACCACATTATGACTTCATCGACGTCGTGAGTTAATTGGTTGTTGGGTATAGAGATCGAAACCATAAAACCTTGAAAAATCAATCAAAGTGTTTGATAAAATAAAAACATTTTAACACTTCGAGAGTTTCATTTATTTTGAAATACTCCCCCTTCACATGTGCATCAATATTCGAAATTGTTTCGCATATGTGGGTAGAAGTTGTGCACTTAGAGTCTTAAAGATCACATTCTTCTAGATCACATTTTAATCACATTTTCTAGATCACACTTTAATCACATTTTCTCCTCTTATTTTAAATATTAAATCTTTTAGTATTTGAAATACCAATTGATTAAAATGACATTTTCTTAAAAACATGTGTGGGGAGAAGAATGTATACATAGCATGAATTATGGAACTTATTCTTGATTGCCTTAGTGAACATTGTATATTTTGACATGACATTTGATATACTTCATTTTAATTTCACTTGAGTGTTTTTGGATACATAAAATTGACATTTATGAGATATACCCAAAATACATTAAAAAGGCTATGGTCTAAAAGCTCCCCTTCAAAATTGATTCACTTAGTAAGATGACATTTTTGAGCATTATTTACCAATTGTACCACTTATAAACATTGAATATTGTACCAATTATTAAAGACTATATGAGGAAGGGAGTGTTGAACACACAATTTTAATAAATACCACTTATTATGGAAAGATACTACAAATTATATTGTAAATAATTTGACATTGAAAGTTCTTTTTTTGAAAAAGTGTGTTCAACGGTTTAAAAAACCTAATAGAAGACTTCTCTTCTATTTTTAGAGTAAGCGTACTGAAGCGTACACTCCCCTAACATTTGGGTCCAGGTTACAGTCTGAGGTAACTATAAGCCATCGTCATGAGCTCAAAACTTTTGAATGTTTTATATATTAGCCTAAGACCGAGAAAATTGACTTTCTCATTAACAGGAGAAGTTATCTTTTAGGATACACTTTCCTTACATTGAAGTCCGAGTTATGTACTGATATGCACATAAGTCATTGAGAAAATTTAGAAATGACATGTTTTAAAGCATTTGAACTCTTGCTCGAACTTCATTTACACACCCGTGTCAATGTTAATCGACATTTCTAGGTACGTAAATGTTATCGATTCCAAGAGACATGTCGAGAAGATTATTTTTGGTATTTTGAAATTTTCTGATTTTGTATTTTGTTGTTATAGATTTTATATTTTTTATTTGATTTTTGTTGGTTTTATAATTTTTGTATTTTTAAAAATATTTACAAGTTCGATGTTTGATGGATCAAGCAGATTCGTTTGTCAGAACCTTCAGTTCTTCTGGAGTCAAACATCTCATACGCGTCATCTGATGAGATACTTAAACCTATTTTCGGGTAAGGCTTTAGTAAATAGGTAAGCTAACCGGTATTCAGTTCTGACAAAGATTAATTCAACAATACCCTTTTCAACATGTTCTTTGATAAAGTGATATCTAACATTGATGTGCTTGGTGCAGGAATGTTGGACTGGATTGCACGAGATGGCTATGGCTGCCTTTGAGTTACAATACATAGGTATTTTTATCAAAGGAAATCCATAATCGGTGAGCTGAGTTCTCAACCATAAAACTTGAGCGTAGCACGCAGATAAAGACATATACTCGACTTTTGCTGAAGACATTGAAGTGTAGTCCTGATTCTTTGACGACCAGTTGACTAGCTTATCACATCCTAGAAATTTTATGCCACCAGATGTGCTCTTACGTGAATCGAGATAGCCCAAGTGATCTGAATCTGAAAAAGCAGTTAGTTCAAAGCCGATGTCCTTTGGATACTAGAGTCCCATATTAAGGGTATTCTTAAGGTACCGAAAGATCCGTTTAACCTCCCTGAGGTGCTTTTCAGTTGGTCTCGCTTGATAAGGAGCACAATAACATGTTACATGTACAATATCTGGGTACTTGCTATTAAGTACATTAGTGCCATGACCATACTACGATATTTTGTTTGGTCAATAAGAGTTCTACTCAAGTCAGCATCTAGGGGTTTAGTAGCCATTGGAGTACCAACGCTAGCACATAAGGTCATACCATGCTTTTTAAGTATCTCTTGAGCATACTTAACTTGGTTTATAAAGATACCACGTGGGGATTGGTGAATTTGAATTCCTAAGAAGAATTTCAGCTCCCCCATCATACACATTTCAAACTTGTTGTACATTAGTTTTTCAAACCTTTTTGAAAGTTTTGGGTTCGTAGAACCAAAAAAATGTCATCAACATAAAATTGCACAAGCAATATGTCTTCCCTTTTTTAGTCATGAACAGATTTGGATCAATAGAACCTATGAAGAACCCTTTAGATACCAGGAGGTTGGAGAGTTCATCATACCACGCGCTTAGAGCTTTTTTAAGTCCATATAATGCTTTTTTAAGAAGGTAGACTTTGTCGGGATGATGTGGGTCTACGAATCCATCTGGCTGATTGACGTATACTTCTTCCTTCAGAGGTCCGTTAAGAAATGTTGTCTTGACGTCCATCTAGTATACTAGAAATGATTTGTGTGCAACACACACAACGAATAATCGAACAACTTCCAATCGAGAAACTAGTGCAAATTACTCTTCAAAATCAATGCCTTCCCGCTGACCATATCCCTTAGCTACAAGACAAGCTTTGTTGCGGATTACAATATTCTCTTCATCATGTTTGTTTTTCCAAAGCCACTTCATCTTAATGACATTTTTGTATAAGGTTTTGTCGACTAATTCCCATACTTCTAGTCGTTCAAACTGGTGAATTTCCTCCTGCATTGCTTTAATCCATGCAGAATCAGCCATAGCTTCTTTGATGTTCTTTGGTTCGGTTCAACTCACGGTGAGTGCGAACATGCACATCTCGCCATCTGTTTCTAGCTGACGTATTGTTCTAATTGATTGAGAAGGATTTCCAATGACTTGTTCTAACGGATGATCTTTTGTCCAATGATGTTCAAAGGGATGTCGTTGATAGAATGTATGCATGTTTGATGAATCAACATGATGAGAAGATGTCTCCCCTCGTTATTGTACCGGTGTACTAAAGATGTTGATGAATTCGTCTTCTTTAACTTATGCATTTTCTTTTTTAGTTTCTGCTTGATTAATGTTCTCAAGAGAAGTGACAGTTGGTGCTTGAGTTGGTGCTTGATTTATAGATTTAGGTGTTGTTTGAATGTTCAATGGAGGTTTATCTGCATCAACGGTTGTTGAAGTAGATGAGGTTGTGTTATGGTGTTGACGGTGATTAGGTGCATCAGCAGCAGTTACAGCAGAAGACTTTGATACAACCGGAGTAGTTCTACTGAGTAATTCATCGAACATCTGACTAAATAGCAAATCCAGCTCATTTAACGTTGTCACTGTCTCAGCTGCTTGAGGAACATTTTCTTGACTTTTGGGACCGGGACTTAAATTGTCATGTTCAAGTGCCGTTGTTAGACATTCTGGAACTGGGTCAGAACTGACATGATCTGATGTCATTTGAGGTAATTCGTCAAAGTTAACATGAATGGTTTCGACTATCACTCTTGTTCTCTTGTTATATACCCGATAAGCTCTTGACTGAGTAGAATACCCTACAAAAATACATGCATCACCTTTTTCTTTCATCTTATCAAGATTCTCACCATCTCTGACGATGTAACATAACGAGCCAAAAATGTGAAAGAATTTCACAGACGGTTTTTGACTATTGATGATGTGATAAGGTGTTTTCTCATGTCGAGGAATTACGAGTGAACGGTTTTGAGTAAAACATGTTGTGGCAACTGCTTCATCCCAAAAGAACAAAGGAACTTTAGCGGCGCTTAGCATTGTTCGAGCAGCCTCAACAAGAGTACAGTTTCGTCTTTTAACAACGCCGTTTTGTTCAGGTGTTCGAGCAGTTGACGTTTGTTGTTCAATCCCTTCTTGAGCAAAGTATGCATGAAGAGTTTTATTCAAAAATTCCATGCCTTTGTCAGTTCGAACTGTTCTAACTTGAGCATGAAGTCCTCTTTGAAAAAGTTTGAGAAAATCAATGAGGACTTTTGGTGTTTCATCATTAGATCTCAAGAAGTGAGTCCAAGTATATGTTCAATAGTCATTAACAATTACCAACACATATCTCTTACCATTAAAGCTTTCTACCCTCATGGGACCACATAAGTCCATGTGTAGAATTTGTAACCGTCTCTTTGAGCTTGGGGTTGTTTTAGTCTTGAAAGACTTATGTTTTGCTTTCCCCAACTCACAAGAAGAATAGAGATGATCTTTGATGAATTTCAATTTTAGAAGGCCGGTCACAATATCATACTTCATAATCAAGTTGATGGTATCAAACATCAATGTGATACATGACAAAGCCTTAACCATGCTTGTGACGATGAAGCTTTAGCCATTAAGCAAATTGGATTGGGAGTGAATGTTTCTTGAAGAGTGATGAAATATAGATTTGAGCCACGAGAACCTATGAGTAGATCATTTCCCTTCAAATCAAGGATGTAACATGTAGATTTCCGAAAAGCAACTTTAAATCTGCATCACAAAATTGATCAACAGAGAATAAATTATGATTCAGCCTATCAATGTAATAAACCTTTTTGATAGTTACATTCACTTGAACCAGATCTCCATAACCAAGAATCAGTGTAATTTGATCATTTCCAAACTTCAACAAACCCAGAAATTTCTCTACAAAATTACTTAGGAGCTTGAGATTTCCTATCATGTGCTTCGAGCACCCAGAGTCGATAATGAATAGAATTATCTCTACGAGCTGCAAAAGAATTAGAAGACGGTGAAGTATTGGACAAAGTGGATCCCCTAAGTGTTATTGATTCTGAAATATTAGTAGTTCTAGATTTATTTCTTAGAGGCATACTAACATTTGGTTTAACATTCATTGCACTCATCTTAGGTTTCCATTTATATCTTGGTGGTGTAATCTTAGAGTGCCACCATTTACATGTCTTACTAATCTGCTCATCTTGCTTCCTAGTTGTGCTTTTAGGTTTCTGGTTAGTGGATTCTAAGGAAACTATTCTCTTAAGGGATGTTGCAACAGATCGGTTCATAGTTCACTTGGGTTCCCTAGTACTAATAGGCACAACAATTGGTTGTTTAGTCCTAGAATTCACGCCATTAATATAATGAAGAACACACATATCATGATTGTTGTTTAGCACACATTTTCCACAAGTAACACAAACAAAGTTTGCATTCGAGGTCTTAGCATTCAAACTGTCATTACACACAGTTACAAACATTTTATTATTTGGAAACTTAAAGTTCTTACGGTGGTCTTTTACTTCTTGCTTCTTCCCTTGACTATTGTTAGACATGACTCTATCTTCCAATTGATTGCTCTTAAGCCGTGGTCTGCTAACACTAGTAGTGGGAATTACTTCTGTAGAGAAAGACACGCGTTTGTTAGTTTTCCTAATGTCTTGAGGAAACTGTGGTGTTCTAGTTTGATTATGCTTTGTGTGAACTCTATACATTCCGGGTCCAATCACATTTGTGTTCTTTAAAATTGCCTTCACATTCTGAAGCAAAATCTATGCAGTGACTGATTTTGAAAAATCCTCTGACACATCATTTTTAGTAACTAACTTTGACTTTGAGAAATCTTTCTTTACAAGAGAATCTGAAAAAGTAGTTGTTTTACCTAAAATTGATTGTCTTTGACTTTTAAAAGCATTAGGTTGTTGAATAACCGATGGTTTTTCAAACTTAGTTTCCACAAATATCCTTTCAACTTGTCATAAAGTTTCTTTAATTCACATAATGCAATGTTTTTGTCCTGAAGTTGAGCTTTTAGATCTTGTATTTCAAAGCATTGTTCACGTTCTTTCAGAAATACTTTTGGTTGATTTTCTTTGAAAGCGTTGTCATTTTTTATCTGTTCTTAACATTGTTGTAAAGCAAGTTCAAGATCGATAGCATAATTTGAAGTGCTTCAAAACTCTTTGACGTTGTATTACTTTTTGAAAGCTCTTTTTCAAGATGTTCACATTTGATAGCTTGGTCCACATAATCACATTGTAAATCAGTGAATTCATCAAGAGTAGTATACACACCAATTATAGCATTCATGTGATTATCATAATAATATTCCCCATAAAGTCAATCGATTTCATTAAAAAACTGTGTTCTTTGAGTTACTAGTTGAGATTGAAGAGACTCTGTTTCGTTTTCAAGATAATTAAAGCATCTCAAATTATCAACCATTTCCTCTTTCAAATACAAGTGAAATTTTTCTAAATCGGCATTGATTTTTTGAATTTGGGGACAAAAATTTCCTTTGATTGTATTTTGAATGAATGGATCTATATGACCAAAATATGTCCTTTTAGCGATTGTTTGTTTACAATGTTTCACTCCGTAAAAAATCGTGTCAACACTACTTTTAATTTTGAAAAATTCTTTAGAGCTTTTACACTTTTGATCCCACGTAATGGATTCATCCATCCGTTTATCTAACAAAGTTGTTTGTTTATTAAAAGACTCATTTGTATTTCCATTTTTTACAGGTGTATGACTCATTTTTTATCTTTCTACAAAATATCTTTATTCAGGCGACTTTTCACGTTGTGGAACGAACAAATCATAAAGATTATTCAAGTTTTTATAATCAAAAGGTTTGATTAAATCGCTTAATTTTGATCGACTTTCTTAGGCAAGACGAATGGTTTCGTCAGATTCAGGAGCTAACATTAAGACAAGATTATCATTGTAGCAACCTATATCATACAGACGAGGATTCGCTCTTTGAGATTTCTTGAGGAACTCAGGTTTAACAAAACTCATTTTACAAATACGATTAAGCATATTCATTGTTTGAACTGATTGACCGGTTTTGTAAACAAATCATCCAAAACTTTGATTTTATTTTCCAAAGCAATGACTTTTTCAAGTTCTTTTTCTTTATGAGTTTTGTAAACCTTCTTTTGAGCCTCTTTTTCTTGTGACATTATGGAGATGGTTTCTTGATGTGCAAAAAGCTCCTTTTTCATTTCAGAAATCTTTTGATTCAAATTATTTATTTGATAAGAATAGTTATTAATTGACTTTTGAGATTCCATTTTGTATGACATTAATTCCGTTTTTGCTTTTGCACAATCAAGATTCACCTTTGACATATAATTCACAACATGATACCTATCAAGTTCAGCTTGGAACTTCTTAAGGTCTTTAAACATCAATTGATTAGTCTCTGACAGTTCATTATTTGCTTCTTGAAATGGTTGTTTGATGATTCTAAACTTTTATTTTTGGTTTTAAAATCCTCAATTTCACCTTTCAATTTATCAACTAAAGTCTTGTTTGATGATTCCAAAAATTTATTACGGTTTTTGCTTTCATCAATTTTGCATTTTAGTTTTTCAATTAAAGAAGCAAGCAAGTCACGTTCTTTAGCAAGATCATCATCATCCTGGTCAACCATTTCTCTATTAGTACTCATATCCAATGAATCAATAGTGATGTTAGTATCACCTTGTTCCTCCAGATATGTGTCATTAACAGATTCAGGTTGCTCAGGATGTTCTCTGTCATTGGCAAACACATTATAATTATCATTATCATTTTGTACCTTTTGAAATGGCTTAGCAACAAAGATAGGTCCAGAATGTCAGCAGCATCTAGAGTAACCTCTTGAATCTGTGCCATGTATAAATAATGTGCTTCCAATTCCTGATCATCAGGTTCATCATCAATGTCATCCCTCCAATCAGCATGCTCTGCGTTCAACTGAAATCCAGCTTCCTCTTGCTTACACAATAGCATTTTCTCCTTGTGATAAGCTGCATCCTTTGCTCGTTTTGGTTTCTGACATTCCCTTGCTACATGCCCATATTCCTTGCAATTATAACACTGAATCCCAGACTGTTGCACCACCTGTGTACCTACATCCTCCCTAGCCCCAGCAACATTAACTACCCTCTAATTATCATACCTAGTGCCTTTGTTAATCCTTAGAGTATTATCTTGATTTTCTCTACTGGTGTTTGATGAAGTTCTGAGGTTGTTGTTGGTAGGTTTGTAGATTTTCTTTAATGATAGAGAAATTAAAGCCATGAGTTTATCAATATCCTTTTCTTTTGACAATGCATCATCTTCAACAACCATTTTAGGTTCTTGAGACGATAAGGGGTGAGTGGATATGGTGAGGAGGAGATCACCAATTGCTTTACCTCTGTTTCTCTTAACAGCTTGTTGTGATCTAGTTGAGGAAATTTGAGTGTAGTGATTAGGATGGTTTTGAGGATGGTAAACTAGTTGTTGTTGAGCAATAAGTGTAAGTGGATTAGTAATACGTTCTAGTCTTTCAGCTTTTATCTCGTTGACTTCGTTCTGGTGTTGCTTCAGGATGTCATAAAGTTTGTGGTAGGAGAACAGTCTTTAAATTCTTGACTATGCATTAACAAACGTCATCTCTCGCGCTTGCCATCCTGGTTGCAATTGAAGTAATAACTGAACATTCACTTGTGATTGGTAACAACAACTGATTTCTGACAAACGCCCTCATTCATCAACTGTAGAACCTTGAGTTAAAATACGATTCAAGTGATATTACCAGTCTCGTGATGTGAATTTTCCAAACTCCCAATATAAATTGGTTTCAATATCTTAAACATTGATTAATTCACCCTGTTTCAACCTTTCAATTACTTTCTGCATCTCACATGTATTTTGACAAGCATCAACTATGGAGTAGATATCATTATCTATCCCTATGAGAATTATCTAAACAGCTTCAGCTTCAGCATCCAATTGGTTCCTTATGTCTTGTGACACATTCTTATAGTTCTCCATGTACCCTTCTATAGTGGTTTTTGAACTATGTTCTATAACTGGAACAATCTTCTTAGTCCATTTGAATTTGTAAGGTAGATTCTGGAGACAATAGTGGATGAGTTCATTGTTAGGTTTGGTGTCGATGTATCTCTTGATTCGGAATTTCCACTGAACATAGTTACCAGGTGCTCTAACATTGGCGGACGTCCTTTACCACCTGCTTTCATGATGGCACTGTGAAGAGCATTTGATGTTTGAGCTTGCAAATTGGTATTGGTATTTGACATTTTGATGTTGTAAATGGATATCAGATCTTAAGTTTTATAAAGTGGTTGATATTGTGGTTTGTAGTGTAATGTTTCGCAGGCTTGAAACAAAATGGACATAATAACGATTGCTAAAAATGTAATAGTTTGATTGGAATGTGACAACTTGTATTACATAAATCGCATGACATATTTCACTTGGAACATGAATAGCACAAATTACATATTTCGCTTGGAATACATATTTCGCTTCGAATGCATATTTCGCTTGGAATGTGTAAACATGTACTAACATAAATCGCTCAGAACATGTTTCGCATGAAACATATTTCGCTCAGAACATATTTCGCTACCTTCATATACATATTTCACTAGCTTCAAAAAAAAATCCAGAATTTTTTTGAACAAAAAACGTGTTTTGATGCTTGAATAAGCTTCCTAAAAGCCCTGAAGTAATGAAAGTACAACTTGATGATTCAAAATAACAACAAAAATCTTGTTTTTGATGATTTTCCTATGCATTTTTTTAAAACCACGAATTCAAAAACTTAAAAACCCCTTGGCTCTTGATACCACTTGTTATCCCAAATAATAATCACTTCACAACAATAAGCAACACGATAATAAGCCAAATGGAATAAGCTAGAAAAGAGAGAAAGGAAAGTTGGAAGATTATATTAGAGAGAGAAATGAGATGGAGGGTTACACACACATACAAAATGAAGCAAATGTAACCAACACCATCTCCAAGTGTGGAGAGGGTCCTATTTATACCCCTTGCTTATATATTGGCTTTTGGGCTTTCTAGCATAGGCCGGGCTTGGTTTGTCTTAGGCTTTGATCCCGAAACATGGACAATATTAGCTTAAAGTCCAAGCCCGTTAATCTCGATAGCCTATTACTTAACAAGACTAACTACGACTAAGACGACCGATAATATTCTTGTTTGACTTAAATAAAAATAAGGCTAACACTTCTCTCCACCATTTTTGCTACCATATTTAAGATAACCTCATACCTCATAATGTGATTGTTCTATGAATATTAGAAATGCTTAAGAAGAGCTATGTAACTTCACGATTGAAGATCATCGTATGCTAACCATCATCCGTCTTGACACTGTCAAACTCACCGCTTACGTCATCATTTGTTTTCTTCTTTATTTATTTTTATTATTTGACACGTTATGTCTAGATGAGCACAGATTAAGTAGGAGGGAAACCACACTCGTTCACATATAGTCTTTCACCAAATACTCTCAAGAACTCGCAAATGTGATTCTTACTCCCTAAAAACTAACTCACAAGAACACTTTTTCTTTTCCACCACACAAGTACACCTCGTTCACACGAAATTGGTTCTAATCCATTACCCTAACTTCATTATTAGGATTAATACCTCCTCAACACAAGAACACTTCACTCTTTTGAATATTTGTCTTGTCACTAAAACCTTCAACCCTTACGTCAACCTTACAAGAATGTCATCAGCCTTACACTCAAACCTTACAACTATACTCTACTCTTGATAGTAATAGTTAGTTTAACAACCTTTAATCCTCACAAACATTATACTCAAAGCATATACCTATACAATCTTGATATAAAGAACATCTTCACTCACCTTCACCACCAAATATTGGTCCTCACTCACAAACTCCCTTACCAAAGAAATTATCTCCTCAAGAACATCCCACACTTGTTCAATAACCATTACAAGTGATCCCTTCATTTTTTCCGAGTTGTTTCTTTAAGTTTGTTTCCACTTACTAGAAAGTGAAGAACACAAAGAAGACATTCAAGCTTTAAGTGTTATTGATTTACCACATTGTTATGTCTATCATTTTTCTTTCACTATGAAAGAACTACCACCCCGTCTCACACACCCACCTTTGTTCGTCAACATTGACAACCAACAATGCACCCAACAAAGCTATGAATTCACAATTAGAACATTGCACTTGTTACATTAGGATCACATGCAAGTCAATCACTCTTGTCATTGTCAGTGCAAATGACATATTAGTCTAAACCTTCTTTGCCAACCTTAGCTCAACACCTTCCCTCTTCGTTCTCACTCATCATTCCCCACTTTCCATTATATGGAATCATTTTCATTTACATCTAGGTGCATATTATTTTTCACTATTTTTATTCTTGTCATAATATAACTCCTTTCTAGTATATATTTTGGCATGACTTGTTAAAATATTAGTGACATCAATTTACTTTTATATGTCATAAAAACTTTTCTTCTAAGAACATACTTAGAATATTTCTTCTTAACAAATCATCCTTATCGTCAACATTTAGTTCGACCTAAAGTCTTACAACGATGTTTTTCCTAAAACACCCCACACATGAAAAGCACACATAATGCTTAACAAACAAACCTTGAGGATTTAGGAATCTCTCAATACAACACTTAATGAAAGTCTATCCAAATTTAAATCATCATCTTTGGTAGATAATTATTTCTTAAGGAACATGTCGTTCTAAATACGATGGTACTCCTTATCCGAATGACATCTTGGAAGAAGTCATTCTCATAATAATGGTGTGTCAATAATTAAACAAATTCCGTTCTCATCTATTAAAGTTGGTGTGATTGGTTGGATAACTTTGACGTCAATTGAGTCTTAGTCATCAAGCATGTATCTTGGTTCTCTTTATTCTTATTATTTAGGCTGTTGTTTTTAAACAACGATTGCATGTGTCTAGTTTTCAACATTACTTAAAAGTACCATAGTTTAGTGTACTCATACGTTGTTCTCTGATAGTATCTTGCTATATGTATTATTTCTATCATCATCTCTTTTATGATTTCTTTTTGTGAGAATATAATTTTAATGCTTGCATGATGCTTAAACATCTTTATGACTTGGTATGTTATCCTTTTAAGACCCTTAATAGCTATTGTTTATGATTTAAGTGTTTACATGTTAAGTGCTTTGGGTTTTGGCTACAAAACTGGGTTCTGCCCATTTTTAAGGGTCTCGCGGATCGAAGGATCCAAGGTTGGTGGATCCTTCTATGCTTTTGGTAAATCTGTCCCTCACCAGACGCCAAAATTCAAAATTTCTTAATTTTTAACTTTTATCTATTAGTTATGCTACTTGTTCCTAAACATGATTTTAAACCTTAGGATAAAACACTATTCTCATATATCTATTTTTGTTACATACATAGCTATCATCGCTATTATGTATATGTGCACTTGTCTACTAACTTTGTTTTGTAGTACACTCTATAACTCGATTACTTGGTGTCTCAAACAAGGAGGAGCTTCTGTCAAGCACTTATAGAGTGAAACTTATTTACATTTAGTTGTATATACTCGTCCAACATAGAATCTAGTTTTGCACTAACCATATTTATAGGTTCTCAATCATACCTTGACGCCTCGAATAAGGGGGAGCATTCATCAAAAAGAAGCATGCACGCACTCATCATATATTTCTCCTATTGCTTCATGATATATATTGTTGATAGAAATAATGCCTAAAAACATTGTTGATATTTTTCGATCTCTCTACGTTTTGATAATCACAAAATGTAAAAAAATTAATGAAAAATTAATTGTAAAGAAGTAATTAGTAGTAAATTTTCATTTCGGAAATTTAATCACTTAAAGGTATGAATAAACAAATGCTTAATGATCAAATGACTTTTTTTTAACCTCACACTTTTTATAAAAACGACACAAACATTTTTATATCTTTTACAAAACATTTTTAGATTTAAAAGAAATGTTTTATTCAAATAAATATTTTGAATTCAAATTTTCTACCCAAAAACGGATAGAAATGTTCCAGAAAACACCTCTCCCAGAAAAGACAAAAAAGGAAGCGTCAGGCTTGGGCGGCCCCCTTAATTATAACGGGCGGCCCCTTTAATTTTAAGGGGATCGGCACCCTAATTAAGGGGACCGGTGATATGTGAGAAATCACATATCCTTGTTATACCAAAAATGGCCCTTAAATGAACAAATTGTGCAAATTATGCTTGTATATTGCTTGTTTTGTCTTTTGTGATGTGTAGGTACGGATATTGCAAATATCATAAGAAAACGGCCAAAACTGGGTAAAAATGAACACGAGACGGTTAGAGTGCACAAGAGCCGAGAATTATCAAGCTATGGTCAACAAAAGTCAACCCTGGTCAAACCTTGGTCAACCACAAAAAGACAAAACTTTCAAAATACCCAAATAACCCTTAATGCTAAATCCATTTCACAAAAGCCCTTAAAATCATAACACCGTTAGTCCTTTATTAATTAAGGACTAACGGTCGTTAAGTTGTTAATAACCAAATACCCTCTTAATTTTTAACCATGGCCTAAAAATTACCCAAGCCCAATCCATCTTTATAATTACCCGAGCCCAAAGTCAAAATCTCTTTACCCCGGGTCAAACATAACTTTATAAAAGAAAAAAGGCGCGGGAAAATCCTGTTTTACTATTCACCTTCTTCCCCGCTTTTACCCTGCACACATACACCCAAATAACCCCACTTAAAGACATCCCTTCTAGAAGCCTGCCATGAAAGCAAATTGGAATGACATGTTGGCGATCCATTGAAATCTAACGGTCACAATTGAGCATCCAATGATTAGAAGATTTGAAGGGACAAGATCAAAAGCCAAGGGAGCATGTGAACAGACCTAGAACTTTCTCTCCATGGCTATAAATAAGAGCACACTCTCACTCACAAGGGATATCTAGCTTAGGAGTAGGAGTAGGAGTAGCTTAGGGTAGATTTAGCTTTTAGCTTATACGTTTTTTTAGCTTATGACTTTAAATTTCATGTAATTTTCCTTTTCAAGTATTGTAATCCTTTAAGTTTTCAATAAAATTCAGTTTCATTTTTAATTCAAACTCTTTCTTAATGCAATTCTGTTTAAATTCATCATAAGCTCTTTTTAAGCTCCTTTTAAGCTACTCTTACTACTATAGCTTATTGTACTCAGTTAAGCTTTTAAAAGCTTAACTGAGCTTAATTGATTACTCATTAACTCCCCTAAATTACCTCAGCTTGGTTATTGGATGATAAGCCAGTTTGGGAAGGGCTTATTGGACCCCACCAGCTTGTTCTAAACAAGCTGGAGCTTGTTGATTTAAGTTCATTTGAGCATACACCTCTGTTTAGCTGAGGTGTGAGGTACAATCTTCCTTTCCTTTGTTATTTCTATTCTGTCTTTTTATACTCTTTTTCATAATCTGCATAATTAGTTTAATATGTTTGTGATAGCTTATTACTGTTTCAATTAGCTTATCTCTGCTTATATTTGTTGTTTAAATGCTTAATATGTTCATTAGTTAACTTAGATCTTAGTTTGCTAGTTTTGTTATAAAAACTGTCAAAAATACAAAAATATTAGCATAGTTAAAAAGCTTATTGTTCTAGCTTATTACTTTGTTTAAATCTATTTATTAGGTCTTATTAAAGCTTATTGATATCTGGTATTTGAACTTTGATCATTGATTCTCATTTTTATAAGCTAAAAATGAATTTGAGGGAAATAAGGAAGTGTTTGGGTCAAGCAGTACTAACTTGAGTTAGTACTGCTTGAATCCATTTAGTCCTTTAATTTCATTTTAAATCTCATATTCAGGTTTATAAGAGAAGAATTTAAGAGCTTAGTTAGGTTTAATCAAGTTTTTAAGGTTTTGTATAATGTTAAGTTTGAACCTGGTAGAATAAGCTTAGTTATAGATGCATTTCCAGTTCATGTCTTTTCTAGTCATTGTTATTGCTCTAGTTGTTCTTGTTTTAGTTGATTAAAAGTGTAGAAGTAAGTATCTTAGCCTGCACTTGTAGGATTTTAAGTTTTGGTGCTTATTGTTGTCAATTGCATCAGCAACAAAAATAGACAAATTGCCATTTTTAAGCTTAATTTTCAAAGGGTAAAAGTAGTTTTTAGGTTTTGATTTTTATAGTACAAATATATTTTAGGCCATTCTAGATAGATTAGGGCTTATTTTAGTTTAAAAAGCTTATTTGAATACCTGTTTTAGATCTGCAATTTTGCTTTTTGTCTTTTTATTCAATAACCAAAAGTATAGTAAAATGAATTTTTAGCTTTTTCATTAAGCTTTTTCCTTAAGCAATTGATTTTCAAAATAGCTTTCAAAAGCTGTTTTAAGTAGCTTTTAGGTCTAGGATTTTATTGATATAAGCCAAAAGTCCATAAGGATCCTTTAGCTTATTGAAAAATAAGCTCAAAGTTTCCTTAAGGGACTGTTTAGTTAACAGTTTTTGTTAAAGTGCTTATTTGAGAATTTATAGCTTACTGCTTGTAGATTTAGCTTTATTCATGTTCAATCTAGCTTATTAGGTTAATTTTCAGTAGAGCATAGCTTATTCAGTTCAATTTTTAGCTTATTTTGTCTTTTCTTAAAAATCTAAAAACATAGTTAATCTAATCAAGTAGCATTTTCAGTTAGCTTTTTAAGTGCTTATTTGAATTTCAAAATGCATTTTGTTTGCAGTTTTAAGTAGTTTTTTAATTAATCTTTAAGATAGTATAAGCTAGAAAGTCATAAGGTTCCATTTTCTTAGTTAAAGATAAGCTCAAAAAGTGCTAAATAGCCTATTTGGCAGACAGTTTAAGTATAAGTGCTTATTAGTGCTTTTCAGCTTATGGCTTGTCATTTTAGCTTAAGTTTAATCCAAATAGCTTATTAGGGTAATGTTAGGTTAGTCATAGCTTATTTTATTAAGTTTAAGCTTATTCCAAGCTTATTTCATTCTTTGAGTTTTTATAATGTTTTAAAAGAGTCTAAGTGTTACTGTCATTGAATTAAGTTAATTTCCAGCTTATTTTCTAGTTTTTAGTAAAGTTGTTTTCACAAAAAAATGTTCATATTAAGCTGTTTTTCAAGTTTGCTTTTCAAAGTTTTTGCAAAAATAAAAAAAGGGAAGAGAGGAAGTCAGGGGTGAGCAAGGCTCGAACCCCTGACCTCTACCCTCCTCACCTTTTTATAACACAACACACCAACACACTAACCACTGCGCCCTTGGGACTTTTACGTCCTAAGGTGCGTTTAAAATTGTTTTAACCCTTTTTGAGCTTTGTTATAAAAAAAGCACTTCGTGTGCTTATTTGCTTTTTCTCGGCTTATTTGGTTAAACAACTTTAGAGTTTTTATTTTTCTTGCATTCTTTACATTTCAAGCTATTTTGTAATTTTTCTTAGATTTTTACTTCAATGTTTTATATTTTTCTTGAATTAATTTTGTTTAAAACTTTAAAAATTCATAAAAAATAGAAAAATAATCAAAAAAATAAAATTCTTTTTTACAAAATTTTATTTTATCATATTTTAGGGTTATGATTTAAATTTACTTTCGTAGGGTTGAAATTTAAGCATTGCACTTTTTAAAGAACGGGATTTGATCCCCGTTCTCGTTTACTTCGTTTTTAACTTTACGCACCCTCGGTTTAGGATATCCTTAGCTTTTTCTTTCAAGTTAGTAATTAGGATTAGGAAAAGTTTAAAAAAATCATTTTTAGGTTTAATTTAGGTTTTAATTGCCGTGTTTCTTTAATTCCCGTTTACGTTTTAATGCTTAAGTGTTTAATGTTCATTTCTTGTTTTCGTGCATTTATCTACTTGTCATTTATATTTAGTAGGATTTAGAAAACCCAAATCAAAAATCTTTAAAACCATTCAAAACGCGCGATCACGGACTTAACCGATTCTCAATTCGCACTTCGTCGAGGGAAAACGACCCAGGAGGTTTTTGAGACAACTTTGGTTAAAAGTTCGTTTCTCGAACCCGACGGAAAATACTTATATTTGATATATATATCGATATATTTCTATATTATATTATATATACTATATATATATATATATATATATATATAATCATATATCAATATATATATATATATATATATATATATTTACGTATAGCGTATTCGGAGCGTATCAACCGGCCACGTGTTTTTTTGTCTCAGCTTGCTTATAAATACTAGACTATTCCCCACTGATTTTCTCACCTTTTGCACACTCTTTCTTTCTGTTCTAAATCAGTTTATACTTTCTCATTCCTTTGATCATTTAATCATAAAACCTTGTTTCCAAGTGATCCAAGCTTTGATCTTCAAGTGCAAGAGAAGAATACTTCCTACCATCAAGTGAAGGAGTATTATAGCTTAGCGTGTATCTTTGCAACCTTATTACAAGTGTATCATATCTTGTAAATTATTTTTGTATATTGTAAAAGTGTGTATTGTAGTTGTGTATATTAAGTAGATTGTGGTGATCATTGTAAGTATAGTTAGATCGGGTGATCTTAGTAAGTAGTGTTAGATTGGTGTGATCAAGATAGTGTTTAGTTGAAGTGAAGTTGTGAAGAAAAGTATCCAAAGGTTGTGAAGAAGTTGTGAAGCGAAGTGAGGTCGTGAAGAAAAGTAAAGTTGTGAAGTGAAGAAGTAGTGTGGTAAAGCAAAGTAGTGAATTGTCGTGAAGTTGTGTGATTAGTTGTGATAGATTGGTTCTACCTAGGATTAGAACACGACATTTCGCTTAGTGTCGGAAATTGGTGTAAGCTAAGTTGTGTACGGTTTTCTCCGCCTAAAGGGAGCTTGTTGACATAGTGAAGAAAACTCTCGAGTTTGGTGCTCGGGGAGTGGAGTAAGGCGAAGAGGTGCTTCGTTATCGAACCACTATAAATCTGGTGGAGTGCTTTAATATTACCTATTCAGTCTTCTATCTATATCTTGCATACTTATTTCATATTTCTTATTACTTATTTGATTAGTTTAATTGTTCATATTGTGCACATTGTGAATTCACATAAAGTCGAATCTAAGTTTTTATAATCAAACTAAACATAAATTTAAAAGCAGGGTATACTATGTCAAACCCCCTTCTAGTTTTCCAAAATATAGAGAGAGAGATAGTCGAAGCCACGCAAAAAGATTTTTTAAAAAAAACTGCCTATTTTAAAACTTGATCGATCTATGGAATCGGAAAAAATATTTAGCCCCCCCCAGGGCAATCTATGCACCCCCAAGACCCCACCATATTGAAAGTGGATGGATTTATTTATTCGGAAAAATAGATTCGCCAAAACTTATGTGAAATCAAAAAGATCCTAGATTCTTTGGCATGTTTCCATTACCTTTGTTGATTTTCCTCCCTATCAAAAATAATCCCCCCGAAACTAAAAAAAGATTGAAATTGTACCATTTGAAAAAACCCCCAAATCGTATGATCTTACAAAGAAACTGCTAAAAATAATGAGCTAAAATGGTGATTTTCTAAATGCTTTACCACGTAAGATATATGAAGAATTTTTATGGTGTAAAACGCAAAGAAATTTGTGGAACTTTATTAATCATCACAAGGTAATAGTCAAGTCAAAGATAATAAAATAGATCTTCTTGTTCAACAATATGAACAATTTATGATTCTGAAAGAGGAATCGATAGATAATGCTTTTGCTTTAGATTTTACATAATCATTACTAGTCGCGCCTAAAATGACTTGATGAATGTTTTTGTAGCAAAAAGAATTATGTTAGGAAATTCTTTAGAGCATACATCCTAAAATGGTGTGCAGAGGTTCACGGATATTGACCTAATCAATGGATTTAAATTTCTCTTACACTTGACGAGACTTAGAGAGAGAAAGCTTGAAAGTTTATAAAGTAATAATAAAGAAAGATTCCGAGATGGTCAAAGGAAAAAGATAATAAAATAGATCTCTTGCTTTGAAGGCCAAAAAGGAATCAAGTGATGAAGATAGTTCAACCTCCGATAGTTAAGATGAAGAATACGCATTGGGGAATAAAAGAATTCAAAGAAATTTTTCAAAGACTGAGGAAGATTTGTAAGACAACCACGAGACGAAAAGAAGTCATTTCAAAGAAGTAGAAATGACAAAAATGGTAAAAGTGAAAGAAAATGCTTTAGATGTAGAGACCCGAATCATCTCATCGGAGAATGTCCAAAGTCGCCAAGAAGCAATAATCAAAGAGCTTTTATGGAGGGAGCATGGGATGTGATAGTGGCGCAGAAGATGAGGAAGAAAAGGGTGTAAAGACGAAACCGTTGTCTTGTAGCGCAAGCATCAAATGAGATATGCTTAGAATAAGCTTAGAGGCTCGATGATAGATTAAAAGATAGTGGATGCTCTAAAACATATGACGGTGTAAACCGTAAGTTATTTTCTACATACAAAGCGTATAATGGAGGGAACGTCATTTTTGGAAGCAATCTACAAGGTAACATCATAGGCAAATGTACGATTTCTCATGACTCCCTAATTATTGAAAATGTTGAGCACGTAGATAATTTAAAATTTAATTTGCTTATTATTGGTCAAATATGAGATAATAAATGCAAAGTAGTATTTATCGAACACGATAGCAAAATAATCAAAGACGAAAAGGTCATAGGTAGAGGAAAATTTTTGATGCAAAAAAAACCGATTTAATGCACAAACGTTTTTTTTAATAAAAAAATTTCGGCAAAACTATCCACTTTTAGAAAAACTTCATTTACAACTTTTTCATGCACCAACATACACGATCTTGTGGAATTTTTTCAGATTTTTTTAAGATCTTTTTAAAAAAAATAAATCTTTTTATCCTTCTCACGAATATTTGTCTTTTTATTTGATATTTATCATATATATATATATATATATAGGGGCGCGTTCAAGTGAGAATGCTAATTTTCGTAAGAAGAAAAGAAGGGATCCTAGCCTTCCATCAATCCTTTTCCTTTTTGATCTAAAGGCATAGATTAATCCAAAATTACACTAACTATACTAGTAAGGGTATTTCCGTCTTTTAAATTTCAAAGGAACTATATAAAATGAAAAAAAACACACACTTCTCATTTTAACTGTGAAACCCATCGACAACTCTTTCAAGAACACAAACACAGTGTTTATCACCATCACCACCAACCACCACAGCCTTCACCAACGCCGTCGTTCAACCACCGATTCACCACCAGATCAAACTACCACTACTCCTCCACAATTATCGCTTCACCTTCTACAACCGTCTTCAACAGTTGTTCACCTTCTAAACACCGACATCACCACTGAATCTTAATTGATCAATAAAACTTAAAATTCGACAAATATGACTGATGATGAAGGAGATATTGATGATACTAGGTCAAAATTGAAGTTGACATACGAGTTATTAAGAGGTAGGAAACCAAACCTTAACTACTTCAAAGTATTTGGAAGTAAACGCTTCATTCTTAATACAAAAGATTACCTCACCAAGTTCGACCCAAAGTCGTATGAAGGTGTATTCCTAGGATACTCTCAAATAGTAAAGCATATATAATCCTTAACAAACAAACAATGAAAGTCGAAGAATCCTTAAATGTGACATTAGATGCAACTCTCTCACCACATAAAATATTACCTTTGGAGGATGATGATTTAGTCGAAGAAGATGCTATTGAGGTTAGTAAAACAAAAACCTTAGGAAATGATATTGAAGATGAATCTTTAGAAAATAATGAAATTATAAATATAAAAGAATCTAAAAGTCATCCATTAGAAAATGTTATAGGTAATTTAAATCAAAGAACCCTTAGATCACAAGCTCAAGACAAAAGTAATTTCTTTTGTATCTTCACATGTGAAGATATCAACCACGAATAGAAGTTTTGATGTTATTAGAGGAATTTTTGATGTAAGTTTAGTAAAAGATCTTCACATGTGAAGATATCAGCAAGGAATAGAAGTTTTGATGTTATTAGATGAATTTTTGATGATTTAAGTTTAGTAAAAGTATCTTCACAAGTGAAGATATCAACGAGGAATAGAACTTTTGATGTTATTAGAGGAATTTTCGATGATTTAAGTTTAGTAAAAGTATCTTCACATGTGAAGATATCAACGAGGAATAGAAGTTTTGATGTTATTAAGGAATTTTCGATGATTTAAGTTTAGTAAAAGTTTCTGCACGTGTGAAGATATTAGCAAGGAATAAAAGTTTTGATGTTATTTAGCAAGGAATAAAAGTTACAACAGTCAAACTCAGTCCGCTACTCAGATATATGAACTCTCTGAATCATGCTCAGCAATTAATTATTAACGGTGATGAGAATAAACATAATATCAACCTATCCTACTCCCTTTACCAGTTTGACCAGTTGAATATAAAAGGAAGTATGAGGAGATTGATGAGAATTTGGTGATAGGAAGAAGTCAAAGTTTACCTTACTCGTAGTATTAATGCAATCATTTTTTTTAAAAACTTGATATCGTTTTATAATAATTATGTAGTCAAGTTTGACACGCCACTGGTTGTTTATAAAGTATTTAATTTTGTTTGACAACCCGGACGACCCACCACATTTTGACCGTCCAGTTTGTCCAAACCAAAAGTACCCATTTTAACTCAATTGGCTTTCACCTGCCCGTTTTTCAATCTCAACCAAACCATATATTTTTGTTGCCTATACGTATGAATGTATATACATCCTTTCCAAAATTTGGGACTTCTCTTGGTCCTAATTTTTTTATCGAGGGGCAAAAAAGATACTGTACAATTTTAATGTTGTATATTTTATACACTTTTTAGTTAGCAGATCACTAGTTTTATACCTTATTAGATTAGAGAATCAAGATACCAGAACGTGCAAGTTTTATGACAAGGCAATCAAGAGTAAAATGAGATCAGTAAAACTGTAACTATCCTTGTCTTGAAAGTGTAGAAATAAGTTTTTAACAGATTAAATCGTAAGCACGTTACTTGTTAGACAGAGGAATAGTGATAATAAATACTCCCTTATTGAATACTCCCACATTTTACATTAAAATCTAGACAGACTTCAAAGGAGTACCTCGAGAAACAGTTGACAGAGGTGGAGACTAATTTAAGGGAGTTTCTTCAACAAGATCCATGTCTTGCTCGTCAGATTATGTCAATGGCTATTGTGTAACTGTTTCATTCTCTTTCCCAGTTGTTGTCGGTGAAAGGTAATATGTCGACTATCTAATTTAAAATGTTCTGAATTATCTAGCTAATTACATACATGT
This sequence comes from Tanacetum coccineum, assembly GCA_026074375.1. NCBI lineage: Eukaryota > Viridiplantae > Streptophyta > Magnoliopsida > Asterales > Asteraceae > Tanacetum > Tanacetum coccineum. The sequence goes on from BQNB010053550.1 coordinate 33,084, forward strand.
TGGCATAGTCCATCTGATTTTTGTTAATTTTCTTTAATTTACCTTTTGGAGAGATTATGGTGGCTACAACTGTAATGGTTTTGTTTATTATTAAGCTATTCAAGTTATTGGGGTCATTACGCTAAATCCTATTTTATCTTTGTTCTCACTGCTCAATTTTTGCTTTTAGTTTGCTTTCTTATGTTAGAAGTAGGCACATCTCTGAGTCCTGTGACACATTTAAATTTGTTTTCTTTTTAGAACTATTGGGCATTACTTAATCAATCATTACCTATTTTCAGGAGTATGTGATTGTCCTACTCATATATGGTAGGCGCAAGGAAGAAGCAAGTAATGAATTAAATGTCTTTTTGGGCGATGACAACGACTCTTTTGTCTCTTTGGTAATACATTTATATTGTGTAACTGTTTTATTGTCTTTCACAGTTGTTGTTGGTGAAAGGTAATATGTCGACTATCTTATTTGAAATGTTCTGAATTATCTAGCTAATTACATACATGTTGACATTAGATCATTTAAGAATGGTAATTAAAAAGGAAAAAAACTTTAAAGAAAAGGTTGATTTTTTGCATTTAAGTAATTCAGACAAGTAGTTTTTTTACTGATAATGTTTACAAAGGATCCGAAGCGTCGAAGATACTCTAACAATATTCATTTCGATGAAATTGACGATGGAAATTACACTGATTGTTTAATGCCAAACACCCCCTAACTCTGCAATAGTCAGATATATTTAGTAATCTTGGCATCTTAAGGTTATATTGTATGCAATGTTTTACGGCTCATACAACACCCCTTTGTAAGTATGCACACATAGTCATGATATGCACGTGTGATTTCAAGTTATAGCTCAGTAAGTGCCACATAGATGTACTTTGGTATTTATATGTTGTCGATATCTGCTAAGAGCGGTAAATGAACTGAAGCATTCTGTAGATAATAATTGGTGACCCGCACATTATTTGTTCATTAAGGTGATTTAAAGGCACTTAACTGATTGCTTACTTATACTAGAGAAACTGCATTAAGTAGTATAATCCTGATTTGAAACAAGACATGATGAAATCAAGTATCCTGTAGTAGTGTTTTTTGCAGAAACTTATATGCGCTAAATAAACCGATCTTACCCATATGAATCTAGTATGGATTGTGATCTGGAGTGAGCATCTGATATAATACAAGATAATAAAGATAACGGTTAACTGGTTCGGTTTGATAGGGCTTCAAAAAAATTGATCCTGAAAAATGGGAATCTATTATGCCATCTCTACCAAAAAAACTGTTTTGTGCTTAGGCTCTTTAATAACACTTATATGTCTTACTGTCTTTATATGTGCAGGCTGTGTGATCATTTAAGGTCAAATGTAGACATATATACACAATCAAAAGAATCATGTCCTGATGAAGTGGCCAAACAGAAACCAAAAGAAACTCGTCCTGAGGAAGTGGCCAACCAGAAACCAAAAGAATCTTTATTTAATTTGCATAATGATTCAGAGCGGATAAAATCGGATAAATTTTCTATGAGTCGACGAAGCAAAGATTGGAAAAGCACTATAAGAGATCCTGATGAACCACCTCTCCTTCGCAGCGCGATGATTGCTAACATTAATGCACACGACAAAATCTATATGAGACAATCACCTTCGCCTCAACCAGTAATTGAGAGAAAAAGAGATCCGAGTGCTGAAGGAGGGCATAAGTATGAACGAGGCCAGCCTGATGAAAGATCACAAGTAAAGGTCTGAACGCGCCTTTTTTGTTTAGTAAGAAAAGAAGGTGCATTAGTAGTGTGGGTCGTGATTGGGACTACTATTACAAGGAAATAACTGTTATGTATACTTCGACTTGATTGAAAGTAATGCATGTCACTACTCCTTGAAGTGTAACATTGTTAAGCTTGCGTTAGCTTTAATTACTTTAATGGTTAATGTTGATATTTACATAACTGATAGTTATGTAAATATACATATCATATTAAGTGAAACATATATTATGCTTGATTGAATTAAATTAGAGTTGAAGTGAGTTTCATTGGTGAGAGTCTGTGCTTGTTGAAAGTAGATCGAATTTTGTATTTTTTTTCCTTGTATTATTTACGATCTATAAAAAGTTTAAAGTATTGTTTGGGTCCTGAAAGCCGGTAATCTACATGATCCAGTGAACCATAAAGTGGTGTATAAACTGACTTGTTTATATAGAGTGAAAAGTGAACTAAGATTTTCATGTTTTCAGGTGAACCATGAAGACTTTAACGAAGGGATCATCCAAGTTCAGGCTGAGAAGAAAGCAAGCTTGAATTACTATGCCTAGGATATCCTTTTCGCTTTGCGTTATACCAGTGCAAACTATTGGATAGTTTCTTGTGATTTTAGTTGTATAAGGTTATACTACTTTTTTCTATATTATATATTTGCATATCAGCTTATGTGCTTTTGTTCTTTCATGTATATATCCAAATCCGCTTTGTGTTTGCTTTTGTTCTTTCATGATTTTCATGTATAACATGGATGATGCAGCACTTGCTACAGTTAAGAGACAGTTTAAACCAGGGGCATTTAAGACGTTAATCATATAGGTTGTGGGTTTCACGAAAACCAATTTGGTTGACATAAAAAATCCAGCTTGATCGATATAAAAATGTTTGCATTTTGGTGTTCAATTGTTTTGTGCAGTATTTGAAAGATTAAAGGATTCCTCCTATGACATTTATATGCTCTTGTATAAATGTAACTACTGATAAGTGTAGTCTTATAGGCTGTAGCATATCAGTCTTAAACCTTAAATGTAGGCTTGCATTATGATATAATTCTATGTTTTGTACTAAATGTAGTCTTGGACCTAGTTGACTTAGCCCTTTGTCAAATAGAGTATAGTTTTGTTAGCATTTTTTTCATTTTTGGGTGTTAAACATGGTTGTAGAAGATATATTGTTGCAATTAATAACGTATTAACCGATAGTAGAACATTATGTGTTGAAAAACACTTTGAGCAAAATTATGTTATGTTTATTTTGTTTTGTTTCTTTCTTCTAGCTATTTGCGTCCATGTTATTGAAATAAATGTGATGGATGCTAATGATCCGAGTTGCTAAAAAGTATATGTTCATGTATAAATATGTGTGTATTTACCAATGTTTTAAAAGCCGATTTTTTAATTGACCCGGTCGAGTCACCAGGTCACGGTTCAACTGGTTTAACCGGCGATTCAACCGGGGTTTTCAGCCCAAACCGGCTTCCGGTCACTCGACCGATTCACGATCCAACCGATTCAACCGGCCGGGTCAACCCGGGTTTTAAAACACTGGTATTTACTATGTATAAATATGTGTGTATTTACTACTAAATAAATTCTATTCACACGCGAAAAAAAAATATATGATCATGCATAAATGTACGTATATTTACTAGTAAAGACAGTTTATTCACACGCAATTTTTTTTTGTAAATGACGTGTATTTACTAGATAAGAGAGTTAATTCACACACGAAGAAAGAATATATAAATGTACGTGTATTTACCCGTGAAGAAAGTTTATCCCCACGCGAAGATACAAATATATATGATACTATTTATAAATGTACATGTATTTATAATGAAGAAAATGTATTCACGCTTGAAGAAAAAACTATATAATCATATATACATGTATGTGTATTTACTAATGAAAAAGCTAGTAAGAGTAATGTTTTAATCATTGGTCATAATTTGCACGCGTGAAGATATTTTTTTAAAACTTAAATAATCGTCTATCAAACATGAATATCTCATATTTTTGTAGTTCTAGTATAAAAAAACGCTAGTAAGATCAAAGTTTTTATATTTGCTCATAATTTGCACGAATGAAGATATTCTTATAAAATTTAAATATCGTCTAGTAAACATTAATATGTCATATTTTTTGCATTTCTATTATAAATAATGCACTAGTAATATCAAAGCTTCAATCCTTGCACATAATTTGCACTCGTGAATATATTTTTACAAAACTTATATAATCGTCTAGTAAACATCAATATCTCATATCTTTTGCATTTCTAGTGTAAAAAATACGCTAGTAAGAGCAATGCTTCAATCCTTGCTCATAATTTTCATGCGTAAAGATATTTTTACAAAACTTAAATAATCGGTTATTAAATATCAATATCTTATAATTTTGCACTTCTAGTATAAAAAATACACAAGTAAGATCAAATTTTCAATCTTTGCTCAAAATTTGCACATATGAAGATTTATTCTTGCAAAACTTAAATAATCGTCTATCAAACATTAATATCTCATATTTTTGCATGTCTAGTATAAAAAATATGCTAGTAAGATCTGTAACACCCCCATTTTTACATATAGCAGGGGAAGCTAATCTGAGGTATTACTTCAAGGTACAACAGTCATAATAATAGAAAACAAATCAAAAAGAGTCGTTTTTTAAAATACGCTAATAAGAGCAATGTTTTAATCCTTTCTTATAATTTGCACGTGTGAAGATATTTTTACAAAACTTTAATAATCGTTTATTAAATATCAATATCCACTTCTAGTATAAAACTATGAGAGTAAGATCAAAGCTTTAATCCTTACTCATAATTAGCACATGTAAAGATATTTTAACAAAACTAAAATAATCGTCTATTAAACATTACTATATCCTATTTTTACACTTATAGTATAAAAAATACGCTAGTAAGAGCAATGCGTCAATCCTTGCTCATAATTTGCACGCATGAAGATATTTTTACAGAACTTAAATAATCGTCTATTAAATATCAATATCTTTAAATTTTGCACTTCTAGTATAAAAAATACAAATGTACGATCAAATCTTCAATCATTGGCTCTTAATTTTACACATTGATATAATAAACGTATAAAAACTTTAAATAATCGTCTATTAAACGAGAATATATCATATTTTTGCACTTATAGTATAGAATATACGCTAGTAAGATAAAATCTTCAATCATTGTTTATAATTTACTCGTGGGAACAGAACATAAATAATCGTCTATTAAACATCAATATCATCTATTTTGCACATCTGGTATTAAAAATACACGTACATTACGTACATGTATACATGAGCATATACTTTTTTCTAATAAACTTTCAATACATTTTAAATTTAAAGTTAATGTAAATAGTAATCATATAAATTACTGCAGTTTCAGTCAATTGTATTTCAGTGTGAACATGTTATATTTTATATATTTTAAGCAATAAAAAGAGATTTGATGGGTAGAAATGATATTTGATAGGTAAAAAATATAATTACAGATTTAAGTGGGAATTTTAAATAAATGTGCAATTTGAAAGTGAACTAATAAATTGAAATGAAGAGAGCCTAACTTTTATTGTTTACATGTCTTGCAATTATATAAGTTATATAACTAAAGATACACAATATCAATTCCAACAACATAACTAGTTAACCAATTATATAGATAATTTCATGTCTTCATCATTAGAATCATCCACTCTTAAAGTTCGATTTTTGTTCCCGGAGTGCTAAAATTTTCCATTCATTTAGTAGCAGCTACGGAATCCTGGGTGGCATTCTTTGGTTCTTGGAGGGTCAAAACCCATATAACGCGAGTTTTGTTAAGAGGACATCCAGTTCCAACATAGACATATCGATGAAGGGAGTCAAGGGCTCCCATATTTCCATCAGAGAAAACCTCTCATGTTTCCATCAAAGATAACCGTGGATCAACGACCTTCTTGTTCTTCTTCTCTTCCTTTTTCTTATTCTTATCCTCTTTTGTTTTCTGCAACCACAAAAATAAAAGGTCTATTATTTAAAGCCATAAAAAAACCTTCATCGAGAATTGAGCAATCACATCAGAACTAGAAACACAAACCTTAATGATTGTTTTGGTTTTCTCTTTCTTTTTAAGCAATTGTAAAGCTTCATGCTTTAGAACTTTGAAAATCTCATCTTCTTCCTTCTTAGCATTTTCAGCTTCTTCCTCTTTATTCTGCTTATAGACCTCCATTTCTTGCGTATACTTTTTGTTCTTCTGCTTTGCCACTTTTTCATATGGAGCTTTTTGCTTCTCTGTCATGTTCTTCCATTCTTCTCTAGTAATCTTAGCAATCTATCAACACCCGAATGTAAAACAAATTAGTCACTTCTTTACAATGAAATAAACCAACACTAAGTTAAGTATTTAAATCAATATACCTCCACTGGACTCTTGCTTTCAGCAACCAAAGCAGCATGTTGCTCGTTCATAAACAAGAAATAAGCAGACTCTGGACGTTTCAGCTTTAATGGATCTTTCTCTTTTCTGTATGCAAAAAAAGTAATCTATTAGCATCAAAAATGGAATATGGCCTGCAATTTTAAAACATACAATAACTGTCAGAATTACATTTTGTTCTTTTTGTTATCTCCCTCTTTCTCGGCTTCTTGTTTAAACTGCAGATATTGTTCAAGCAACTCCCTTGCCATTTTATGCTTTTGCTCCTCTTTCAAGAGCTTCATAGCTTCAACTTCTCTTTTCTCATTACCAATAATTTTCGCATAAACCACCTTCTCAATTTGATACTTCTCCTCATAAGGCTTCTTCTCTTGGGGCGTTAGCGCCTTCCGTTAGCCGCCTTCTCAATTCTCCTAAGATGGTAATTCAAAGCAGGCAAAGTCATATTGTATCCTACAAAATATCCACGCAAGGTTAACTTCTGCTTTTTACTACCAACACTAACCAATTCTTCATCAAACGCAACAAATTCCTTCCCTAATTCATTCAAAAGTCAAAACAGTAGGAACAAACAACAACTTATTATTTTCATACATACCTGACTTACTAGCAACATTAGCATATGATATTAAACATATTATGTCATGTCTACTTACGCTAAACTCCAAGCTTTAGGGTATC
>BQNB010053551.1:0-24673 GCA_026074375.1 Tanacetum coccineum
TGATTTGTTCCAAGAGTCAATCGTTTTCATTTAAAGCTTGTTTATTAGCAATTTCCAAACATCGTTTGTCTACAGAATATTGTTGAACAACAGTTTCCATTTGGTCGAAAACTATTTTTCTTCTGTTATTTCATTTAGAAGATCTTTATCAAACACATTAAAAATGTCTTTTAAAGATTTTAAAAATGGAGTAATTTCATTGATAAAAACAGCTTTACTATGTTCAAACCCCCATTCACCTTCTGTTAGCGCATTGTGTGTAGTCCTCTTCTTCACCATGGAGTCAAACTGGGCAAGGTGGAATTTAAGCTTTATAAGTCTTGCATTCACCAAACTCACCTGAGGTAGTTCACTAGGAACATCCACTTTAACAGGTGATGCATCAGAAGAGTCAGTGGAAGGGTTTGACAGAGGAAACCAGAATGCTTGTTCAGCTGACATTTCTTGTTGTGGAATAAAGCGTTTACTAAAATCTTCAGACAATTAATCTAAAATAGCATAATTAACTGGTTTAATGTAAACTGATAGAAGTTTTAACGTTTATGTGATTACTTCCGTCACCATGAACAATTAAGGTTTCATTTCCCCAGGGAATACGAATGATCTTCTTGGCACAATCAATGAGAGCGTGGTACTTTGACAACCAGTCCATACCGATTATGACGTCGAAGCTACCAAGTTCTACGGGCATTAAGTTGATGTTGAATGGATGGTCTAAGAAGTTTAATGTACAACCCCGGATGATAGTGTTTATCCTAATTATTTTCCTGTCGGCTAGTTCAACATCATAATAATGGTCTAATGTAGTTGGTGTGATATCAATTAGGGAACTAAATGTAGTAGATATAAAACTTCTATCGGCACCAGTATCAAATAAGATAGAAGCATAGCGGTCGTTTAGAAGGAACGTACCCGTAACGACATTGGAGTCCGGGTTTGTTCCCGCATTGCCCACCACATAAACCTTGGCTGGTGCATTGCCATTCCCACGTTGATTACCACAGTTTCCATTCTTCAGCTTTGGGCAGTCTTTCTTGAAGTGCCCCTGAACACCACACTCATAACAAGTGACAGCATTCTGAGTTGTCCTGAAGTTCCCATGATTGTTATTATTACCATTGGGACCAGAACTCCTACAGTCACGAGCCAGATGACCGATCTTCTTGCACTTATTACACCTGGGAGCACATGGACCTTTGTGGTGATAGTTGCATTTTGTACACAAGGGCAATGATCCCGTGTACTCCCTTTTTTCACCAGGCCCAGCAGTGTAAGCCCTCCTAGTGTTCTGTCTCTTGTTTTGTTGTTGGTGCCCCTGATTGTTTCCAGCATTAAACTCTAACTTCCTCTTCTGTTTAGCTTGCCTTTTAGTAATAGTGAGGACTTTTTGATCCATCTGATCATTGGCAAACTCAAATTCTTTCTCCATCATCTTGGGTTGATATGACATTACATTTCCTCGAATCATATCAGGAAGTCTACCAACATATTTCTTAACTTCTTCTGATTCCTCATGGAACATCCTTCCACACATCAGTGCAAGCTCTTGAAAACGCAGAGTATAACTTGAGACATCAGTACCTTTTACTTTTAGGTTCTAGAGCTCAATTTCTAACTTCTTGATTTCACCCCTTGGGCAGTATTTGACTGTCATCATCTTCTTTAGTGCCTTCCAGTCCATAGCATAAGCAACATATTGAGTAACAATATTCATGTAGGAGTTCCACCATGTTAGAGCATTTCCAAGGAAAGTGCATGTAGCAAACTTAACTTGGTTCTCTACAGCACAGTTGCTGATATGGAACACCGATTCCATCTTTTTGAACCATTATGACAGCACAACCACTCCTTCAGTACCCTTAAAAGTAAGGGTCTTGCAATTAAGAAAATCCTTATACGTACACTCACGTAACGGGGAATAATTATTTATTTAAAGTGCATTCAGTTCTCTAAATCTCCAGTGTACAGATTGTTGGCTTCCATCGCCATGACCATTAGTGCTATTTCGAAGAGTGTCATGGTTAGCAAGTGCCGCAGATACTCTTGCTTCGATTAGTTGCTCAAAGCAGACCGCTTTGAGCGTTTCGTTCAAGTCAGCAAAGTAGCTACGAGCACTCCTTGCTAGTAGCACGTGGATCTCCTTGCTGGCATTATTGTTACTAAGTCACAACAATATAAAACTCGTGATTTTTCATAAACATCACAATAACATAGCTACAACATATATATAACAGATCACAATCAAAACATAGTGATTTATAATTACATAACTGGGATCACAATACATACAGAATTGTGATCGACATGAATAATACAAACACTTCATATATAACTGGGAAAACAACATGATGTTGATACAAGAAATAAAAAATACAAATCCTACTACCGTGCTAGTTGGGTATAAAACCCATAATACTTAGACGGCTAACATAATAATAGCTATGAATATGACATAAAAATGTAAACCTAGGCAGAACTACCAGCGCCCTCGGGATCATCTGCATGAGTCTGATCTCTAGCCTGAAGTGCTTGAATATGTCTGATAAGTGCTTAATTACACATATCTTTTACCTCTGAAAACGAGCTTAAATGACCAAAAACAGACAAAAACTGCCAAATATATGTTTGTTTTGCATTTGTATTGTGCAGGAAGTGGATATCATCAAAAAGACAGAAAACCAAGCCAAAATGACAAAACTGAGCATGGAATGGAAAAGACTGTGCAAAATCAAGGCCAAAGTCCAAAAATGCCAAAGTCAGAGTCAAAACAGAAGAATCAGCAGTCAAACCGGAGTCGGAACTGAAGAATACTGTTGGATGCAATCTTAACCCATCTGATGGGCCGGGAAAGATATGCCCATATAGTATATCTATGAAGGACTGTGATAGACCAAATGGGCCATCATTCAATTCAACAGCCACCATTTGTGTACCAATTTGACAAAAATTGACGACTTTGAAGGCCCAATCCTAGCCCTGAGTTACAGACCAATCGCAGAAATTGTACACACAAAGACCGTGAAGACTTTGAAGGCCCAATCCTAGCCCAGTTACAGCCAATCTCAGCCATTGTACACACAAAACCCACTCCATAACCTTATTGGGCTTGAAAAAGCCCAATAACCAAACCTGTACCTTATTGGGCCCAAACCCAAACCCAGTGGGCCCAATACAAGCCCACATATCTTATTGGGCCCAACACCAAGCCCAATGGGCCCAATACACAAATGCAAGCCCAAAAGCAAAACAAAAGCCCATCAATCTCTTTTTATAAAACATAAGGACCAAAAATGTCAATTTTAAACTTGTTTTATTAAGAAAAATAAAATAAATAAAACACAAGGGCTGAAAATGCAATTTCCTTAAACCTTTTTAAACTTCTAGTTATAAAAACGGAGGGACCAGAACTGTCAATTCCCAAACCATGTTATAACTAAAAAGGGGCTGAAAATAAAACGAAAAGAGTGAGAGAGATGAGGGACCATGTGTGCACCTTCTCCAAAGATTACGTTTAAACCTGCACAACTTGCCCTGTACACCCCTATACCCGCCAAAACCCAAACCACCCTTTCCCCCACGGTTTCACGCCAAAACCACCTCCCAAGTACTTCTACAGCTCACTCTCACCACTTCCCACCTCCCTAGTACCCCTATAACCCTTTCTCAGCCGAAATCACACAACCCGAAACCCATCAATGGTTGAGATGAGGTCAAGACAAAATGGAGGGCTAGGATTATCTTGGGGAGTGTTGTACTCTTACAACCAGCTTGTCCCAAGACAAAGAGAAGCAAATGGACTTGTATAAGAAGAGCCAAGAACAAGCCGAAACCACACACACCACTTTTTAATGTTTTTTTTAGTGTAATTCAAATTCAGTATTTCTTTCAAGTGTTTTAATGTAATTCAACCAAGTTACATGTTATTTCATCAGTTGTTAATTTTCTGTTTTTATCATTTACTTTGTAATTTTTCAGTTTTTAAGCAAATTAAGCTCTCATTTTAAGCACTTAAGCTTTAAGCTCTTGTAATCATTCCTTTTCACTTGTACTTTTTCAATTCAGTAATAAAAGTCGATTTATACCTTTAATGCTCTTTCATTTTTCAGTTTGAAGTTGAATTAATCAAATAAGCTTTAAATAAGCTCAATAGAGCTTATTACTTCTAATAAGCTAAAATTTAGCTAAATTTCTGTCCTAAGCAATTCATTTACAATTCTTACTCATTTACACTCAAATCATGGAATTTGAGAAGAGTTGAGCTCAATTTGGGAGGATCAAGGAGTATTAAGCTGTTTTGAGCTTATTGAGCTATAAGCTCATTGTCTAGTGGCTATGGTAGCCGTATAAGAACACTAAGCTGCTACTCTTGGATAGCTTAGTGTGAAGACTCAGCATTTCAGGTTCCAATTTCTTTTAATTCAGTTTGTGTAAATTTCAATAGTTTAGTGTTATCCTAGCTGAGAAAGTCTATTTTTCTTATTAATAAGCCATCATTTTTAGCTTAGAATCTTATTAAGCATGTCAAATATAGTAGGTGTAGCTATTTTGTTTTAAATATTTTAGCTCTTAATTAGATTTTAAATACATTTTTAAATTCTGTCAGTTTCTTAAGTAGTGTTTGGTATTAGCTTTAATTGACTCTTAAAGTCAAATCTATCCTGCCAAACTCTTTTGTTTAGTTGAGTTAGGGTGTTTTAGCAAGTGTTAAACAGCTTTTATAAATTAGGCTTTAGAATTAAAGAGTTTGAGAGTTAGAAAAACCTTGCCAGCACCAGGGCATTATTTCAGTAATTAGAATTTTAGGTTTAAGAGTTTTCACAAGCAACTTAAGGTTCAAAGGTGTGTTGTGCTCATTTAGGTTCATTAGGAGATGAATTAGCTTCCAAAGTTGAGCCTTAATTTGAGTGCACTTCTGTTCTTTGCACTTTGCATCAGCAAGCACTTTGCATCAGCAAGTTGGCTGAGTGTGTGGGCTAATTTAAGCTAATTTAATCATAGTTTTTAGCTCAAAATTAAGTTTTCATTTCCCTTTTTAACTTCTGTCATAAATAGAAGAAATACAAGCCTCACTGAGAAACTTGCTTATTTCTCCTTATAAGCTATAAGTTTTATAGCTTATACAGCTTAAGTAGGTTAAATTTAGAATGTGTAGATAAAAAGTTTTAGCTGTTTTAGTCTTTTAAAAGTTTTTAAGCTCACTTTGTTTTGACAGAAAAATATAAAGGTGTGTTTGGATTATACTGTTTTTGACTCTTAAAGTCAATATAACCTTGTCAAATCTTTTTACTTAGTTGTGGTAGGTTAGTAAACCAAGTTTAGACCAAGGATTAAAGATTAGTTTGTAGTTATTCAAAAGTTAGAGTTTAAAAAGCTTCTTATTGCACCAGGGCACATTTTAACACTGTAGGTTTTAGATTTTAAGAATTTAAAAAGCATTTTAGAGTTTAAGGTTTTGTTGTTCTGTTTTAGATTCATTAGGTAAAAGAGTAGGCCTAAAAGTTTAGCTTTTCTTTGAGAAGATTGCACTTTGCATCAGCAAAGCAAAGTGCACCAGCAAGCACATTTTAACAGCATAAAATTTTTCATTTTACTTCTTTGATATTTTTTTCTATTTTCTATGAAAACTTTGCAAAACTTTTTAGCTAGATTGATTTTAGACAAGTAGGTTAGTTTATTTCTAAATTCTCAGCACCAAAGGCTTAAAAATAATCAGTTTAGCTTAATAGAAAAAGCTCATTTCAGAAATAAGCAAAGAGTTAGCACTTTTCAAAATCATTTTTTTTGTTATTAGAGTTTAACTTTAGCTCATTTCTGTTCAAATATCTTTAGTACACATCTTAGTCTATAAATAGCATCTCTTGTTTTTCAAATTCATCAAGAAATAAGCTTGGAATAAGCTAAAATCCAATAAGTCCTTTAAATGCATACTTTCTGTAACAGCCATGGATTTGCTTATTTTCTAGCTTATTCTTTAGTTAAAAGTTGAAAGTGTCTTTATTAAAGTTGTAGGGAATAAGCTGGTTGTCAACTTTGTAGTTTTAAGTTTTTGCTCATTCTCAATTTTTCAATAAGCTAAATAAGCCAAATTCGTAGGGTCTCTTTGGTATTTCTCTTAAAGATTAGGGTTAATCGTTTTAACTGCTGTGTAAATTTACTCAAGTTCACCCGCCTACCCTTTAGTTTCCTCTCTGTCAATTCCTACCCTGTCTTTCTTAGTATAATAAAAAGTTTAATATTTTTAAATTTTAGTTTTAATAAATTAGGGTTTATCTTTTAATTGATCAAATTAGAGTACAATTAGTTAGTAGAAATTAGGGCTTTTATTTTTTATAACTTTCTGCACCTTTGTAGTTTCTAAAAATCAATTTTCCATATTTTTTCAGTTAAATTTGTATTTTTTAGAAATTAAAATAGTATGTAGTTAATTCCTTTTTCTTAGATAATTCATAAAAAATTAAAAAATAGTTGAAAATTTTTGATTCTTTTTGCATTAATTTTCATTTTAAATCTAGAATTTTTGAAAAATAAAAGAAAAATTTTAGTGTTGATTTTTAGAAAAGTTTATTTTTGATAAATCATTAAATCTTTGAAAAACCATAAAAAATACAAAAATACATAAAAAATTCTAATTCTTTTTCCTAAAATTTTCATTTTAAATTTGTGATTTTTAGGTATTAGTGAAAATATATAAAATTTGTGTTATAGGCTTTATTTTTCTTAATCTCAGTTTAGACCCGTTTTTTAAGGGTGCGTTTTACCGTTTCGTTTCGTTTTTTTAGCATTCAAAAGACCTCCGTTTATTTGTTCTAGTTTTCTTTATTTTCAATTATGTTTAGTAGATTTAATTTGATTTTTTTAATTTAATTTAGCATTTATTTTTCTTAATTTTTAGGTTCCCGATACCTTATTCTGCTCCCCGTATTTAATTTAGATTTAATTTTAGGATTTCCTTATACCTAATTTTGTTTCCCGTAGTTTTTTAAGATCCCCATTTCCTTTGCTTGTTACCCGTAGATTAAATTAGGTTTTATTTATTTAATTTTAGTTATAATCATATCAGTTTCTTTATCATTCAATTTCTCATCAAAGCAGGATAAATTTCAATTGCAGCCTCGTTGGGACATACGACCCGGGAATATCTCTTCCGGAATCTTTTTATCATTGATTTGCCTAGTAGTATTATATACGTATACTATCAGTCGAACCAACCACCTAAGGCAAGTTCTAGGTTTCCTAGGTTTAGGTGAAGCAAGTTTTTCTTTTGACCCTAACTTCTTAGATTTCTTGACTTTTGGCTTATGTTTCATTTGATTTGCAACATTTGAAACATTAGCATTTTGGTTATCATCACGAGAATTCATGCCATTTGCATAATTAAGAACACATACATCATGATTAACAGTAATTAAACATTGCTTACATATAGCATAAATAACTTCAGATTTATCATTCCGAATAGCAAGCTTAATGTTATTACATTCAGATGACATATGTTTTTTATTCTTAAAAAGCAGTAAATTCATATGGTGTTATTCTACTTCAACTTCATTAGTCTTGATGCAATGACTCTTAGACATAGAGGGGACCCTGTCATTCTTTGTATTGCTCCTAGGCTTTGGTCTTCTGGTCTTAGCAGTCTTGTCTACTCCTATAGAAGATAAACCACTTGAGTCAGAATTAAATTTTTCATAGTGATGACATGAGGTTGTGAAACAGTGATCGGATTTGTCCTAACGTTTGCTCTAGCTTGGTTGATAGGCACAAATTTATATTCCCTAAAAGTCTTAACAAGATTAATCCTAAACATTCCTGGGGCAATCACTTTATCATTTTTCAGAACTTGTGAGTCATTGAGGGTAGGTGCCAAGTTTGAAGTGACTGGGTTTGACAAATCATTCATCTCAACAACCTTAGGAAGAACCTTAGTTTTTGGAAGTGGAGTCACAAAATAAAGTTTCGTTCCCGAGGTTGATTGATTTGCAAACTTAGTATTCGCACTCGTACCTTTGGTGGTGCCCTTTTGTTCAGAAACCTTATCAAATAACTGGTCTCTTAACTTAGTATTTTCATAAATCGTATCATTTAATTTGTCTTGCAAAGAGTCAGTTATGATTTTGGTTTGAGCCCGTATCACATTTATAGAATCAAAAAGGTTCTTGTAAATGGTCTTAAGATATGCATTTTCTTTTGCATAATTCAAAACCTGAAATTCCAAGGACACATTCTCATCTTCAAGTTTTTAAGACACAAAATCAAGGGTATCTGATGCACATTGAGTATCCATACTCTTACCTTTGAGATCTCCCAACTGAGCTTGCAACCGTTGGATTTGATGTTTCATGTTGTTGTAAGCTTTCATATTTGCATTCTTTACATTTTTTGTACCAATCATTCCAAAGTTTAGCATATTCATTTTCCTTTTTAATGATACAACTTTCAAACCTTTCTTTCGTACGTTCAAGCTCAGTTTGAGATCGAATGTTTCGACAACAAAAGTACTTTGCACAATAGACATAATATCCTGACTGACAACTGCTCTCAAGAGACGATCATTTTATTTTTCCAAAAATATGATCTTATCAAGAGATTCGTCAGCTTCTTTTGCAAGAGATTTGAAGTCTCGAACAAATTTGGCTGCCTCTTTCACAAAATGATTTTCAAAATTTTGCACCCTAGCGTCAACTTGGTTAAGATAGGAGCAAGTTCATCCTTAATTATCTTGTGAAATTCTTGATAAGCAGGAGACGACCATTTAGTTATGTATGCATTCATTCTATGTTTAATGACACTTTAAAGAGTCACAAACAATGATGTCTTTTACCTCATTGAGAAATTTTCGTGCAACACTTAGAGTATCATCCAAAAATTCATCATCAGGTATTGAAAATGATTTGGAAATTGTGTTTGAAACACTGGTCGTTTGGAAAGTATTTGAAAAATACACCTCTTCTCGTGACTTGGCCTTTTGAGAAACAAAAACCTCAGAAAGTTTATTAATTTTTGCATAATTTGCCGGTTTTATTTCTTTGTTCAATTGTTTCATATATAAAAGACTCTCTTGAGCAAGTTGCAGTGTTTCCTCCGAATTATACACAGCAGGAAGATAATGCTTTTCTATTAATACTCTGCCATTATACAAACTCTTTTGTTTATGTTGAGCTTGCTTGAGATAAAAGGGATTTTAATAACCTAGAGCCATTTTTTGTTCAGTGTGGTAAAATGAGTCTGGCTTAGGTGAAAGCATATGCATCGTTTGAATCGACTGGCCTGTTTGAACCAAAATGTTATCTAATTCCTTTATCTTTTTCTCATATTGAAGTTGTTTATCAAGAAACTCATATTCGCGTGTTTTGAAATCACTTTTTAACTTTTTATTTTCTTCTTGAAGAAAAGAACAATTGAATTTTATTTTGAAAGCTGGTTATTTAGATTTGAAATTTCCTCATCTAAAGTCGTTATTTGTTTAGTAGAACTTAAGTGAAGAGCATTTTATCTTTTTAGTAAGACATTGTTCTTGATAAACAGACTTTCTATAACCGGTTTCAAGTTCATCAAGTTTTTCCTTATTTATTTCAAAATTTTCTCTTGACCTCTATATCTAGCAAGCTCAGTGGTCAAATAGGCATTCGTTTCTTTCATTTTACGATTGACCGTGTTGACTTTCTTAACTTCAGTGACCAAATTATTGTATAATGATTCAAAAAAAATCACGTGTTTCCTCAACAGTAGCAGGATGTTGTTCTACTGTTCCCCTATTATGTTCCACACTAGAGTCCATAGAGATAAAATTACTGTCATTCTGCTAAACTTGGTATGGCTTAGTAATGGGTTTGAGTAGTTCAGTATACTGCTCTTCTTGAGTAAATATATTAAATATCTCATTATTATAACAATTTTCATATTCGTGTACCTCAGCTGATCTATCTGAATCATAAACGGGAGCTTTGTAAGTCTGAGTACCCGATGTCAATGCTTGCTGCAAATTTGCCATCAAACTGCAGTTTGCAATGACTTTCTTAATCTCATCGATGTCCCCTGCAACAGCCATCAGATCAAATTCTTCAGTTTGGAGTTAGAGTCCTGCTTCTTTCTTTTGAGCAATTAGCAACTGAGTCTAAAGATAAGCAACATCCTTTCTTCTTGGTCTAATTATGCAGTTCCTGACATAGTGACCCAATCATTTATAGTTGTAACACCTTATCTGATTACCATTATTCCTATTACCATTAACTTCAGCCCATGCTGCAACAACATTACCATACCCAGTCTGATTTACATTCTGATTAGAAATCCCTAGAACAACAATAAGCCCATTCTGATTACCAACATTCTAAACACCCTGATTCTAAACTATATTCTGAACAACTTGATTCCTGATATTCTGTACTGCATTATACCCATTTTGATTTCTTACAATCTGCCTAGCATACTATCTAAACTGATTACCATCATTGCCTCCAACCATTTGTATGTATCTTTCTTGCCCCATATTCATACCTGGCTATGTAATCTGCCTATTGTGAGGGTTAGATAAAGTTCTCTTGTTGTTGGTTGGTGTAGAATAGTTTAGTTTGAATGCCATAGCCATTAGTATAAGTGCCATGTTCATTGCAGTTGTGGATCTGAAATGTCTTTAGGATTTGGCATTGGTTGTTGCATGTAGTTCGTGTTGAATGAAGGTTGTGGGATGTAGTTGTTGTTGGGTTGTGGTTGTTGCATGTAGGTAAGTGGATATGGTTGATCTGGGTAAAACACTAGATTGTTATGAGGATTCTGAGAGTTTGCCATTAGTGCCAAGGGATCATGTGTTCTTGCAAGTCTCTCTGCTCTGATTACATCTACCTCTGCTTGATTGAATTTCAAGAAATCATACAAGTGAATGTAGTCAACTTCATGCAGATCCTTTGTTTGATGAACATTAGTGACAGATTGCCATTCAGGTTGTAGATTGTTTAGAAACTTTAGATTGCTGGCTATCTTCTCTGGAAAGTGTTTGTTTCTCGAGAAATCATTCATTAGCTTCGATAAACGATGATAGTATGATTCAGTTGATTCTCCTTCAGTAGAAGTAAACCTTTTCTAATCATTAAACAACTTAGCCTTCTTTTCCTAAACCCCAATACTAGAACCTTTCATCATCTGTTCAACATGTAACCAAATTTCTTGAGCCGTTTCACTGCTGTCTACAATAACATAGATACCTTCTGGAAGACCATGAGAACGATCTGAATTGCCTGATCATCAACTTCCATTTGCTTGACTTCTTTCTATGTGAGTTCATCATCTGTCTGCTCATGAGTAAATTCAGCTACAGGAGGTACATTGTTAGGATCACCGGGTTCAATGATCATTCGTCTTACATATGGACCATTCTTGATTGAATTCACAAGCAATTTTACGTTTGGTTTACTCTTTGCATAACGAATAAGACGAGAAGACCGTGGAACATAGTTGTCTTTGTTAAGCATAGGTGGACGGTTTTCGGAACTAGCAACATAAATGTCATGTTGAGTTGACATTGCAAAAGTGATGTGAAATGATATACTAGAATCATTTTAGTGATTAGTGATTAGTGATTATGAGTTGTTCTTGATTATGTTTAAAGAGCTTGAATCCCAAAGTAGAAATTGAAAGCAAGAATCAGACACTTAAAAGTCTTATTTCGTGGGATTTTACGAAGTTCTGAAATTAGAGTGCTTATTTCGCTAGATAAAGGTTTTGCTTGTTTCGCATGATTAAGAATTTGCTTATTTCGCAAGAACAATTTAAATTGGACAGAGTTTTGTTTCTCAAAAATGACATATTTCGCATAAACAACCTGTGTACATAAATCGCAGACTTAGCCTGAACTCCTATTTCGCAGGTTAGCAATTTACTTATTTCGCAGGATAAGTCTCAAGACATATTTCGCAGGATAAGTCTGAATGCATATTTCGTAGGATAAGAAATAAGTTGTTAAGGTTCTGGCTTAAAATTATGCTTATTTCGCAGAAAGAACCCCCTGTTTAACCTAAATCACAGAATAAACCAAAAAACACTTATTTCGCAAAACACATACTTATTTCGCAATCTTCAAACATATTTCGTAGACTTCATAAGTTTGACTTATTTCGCAGAATTCAACAAGCTAAACCCAGAAATAAGCTCTTAAAATAAGCTGTTACTTACTACAAAAAGCACTAATTATACACGAAAATAAGCTAGGAATAACAAGGTCACCGAATAAGCAACAAACAATAGAAAACCAAGCCAAAAATGATCAAAACATGTCATGGCTTAAAACCACACATAAGCCGAACCTAATAAGCACTAATAAGCAGTTAGATAAGCTCAAAGAAACCACTAAACACTCCTAGGCTCTTGATACCACATGTTGGACTATCATATCATCATCACAAACACACAAAATATGTAAAATCTAGAGAGAGAGGATGTTTAAAGAGAGAAAGAAATGTGTTATAAAAGAGAGAAAATGGGAGGATTACACACACACCAAATGTAACCAACACCCTCCTAACATGCTAGGAGGGTGGTATTTATACCACATAATGGGTTGGACCCTTATGGGTTTCGTTTGGGATTTCTTGGGCCGAACAAGAGAAAACAAATGGGCTTTAGCCCGACACCTAGGCCCAATTAACTTAAGATAATTCCCGTAAACTAGTGTTTTACTATACAAGGCTCAGGAATATATAATGACCATCACTTTACTAAAAACGAGACTAACATGTATGCCATCTGAGTGCATACGTCGTAAGAGCAGACGAGCCCAAGCCTTTTTGGATATAAATACCAAATCTTCTCCGCACAATAAAAAAGGTTTTAAAGACCTAAACCCTAGTTCATTTTTAGAGACTGAAGAACGAAGGAAGACACCAAGAGTAGAGGTTTAACACATCATAAACCATTTGATTATCAGTTTTTCAATATGATTACGATTATCTTGTTTACTTTGAATAATCATTGTTTTCTTTTGTTATGGAAGGCTAAGACTTTTATGCTTGCCTAGTTATGAACCTATTTGATTCAATGATTTTAGTTCTTTATTTTATTCTAGTTGTGTTTTGGATGTTCTATGTGCTATTAAAGACTTACGCTTTTGTGTAGACCATGGCTACCTATTAAGAATACTTTTTAGTATTAGATTAGTGAACGAAACCTATTTGAATTATTAAAACACATGGCGAGTGACCTTTATTGGTAGTGATGACTTGACCGAGCTGCTACCTGGTTAAAAGTGGTAAACAATAGGGCTTTAGATTTAGTAGTGGTAATTGAGATAGTAGACATGACCGAGCGTTTTCTCCTTTATCAAGAAAACTAAGTGGCTTGGCAACCACGCAGAGGCGTATGTCACATAGATCTGTTGAGGATCTTAATGCGTGGATGATTAGTTAGGATGTTAGACCAGAAATGGCCTATTCGGCTTTTAGGAAGAAGTAAGGGGTGGAAGCGGCCGTACTTGACCTCCTCTACTAAAGATTTACTAAAACAAGACTAGATGAACATTGCACTTATGACTTTATCATTGATGAAATTAGAGGAATGTCAAGGAAAGCATTCCTTTATCTTTTGATATTTCGTTACCATTTTAGTTCTGTTTATATACTTTGAGTATTTAGTAGTAGTGATTAGTATAAAACATAATTCGCGGATTTAAAGCGTACATGATAAATTAATACTATGAGTTAGATATCTAGGATCCCTCGCTCTAGCGAACGACCCGGTCTTGCCGACTCTCTATACTATCACAAACAGGTACACTGCTCGTAAGTGATTGGCGAAATCGAAGAGAATCGATATATAAATTTAAAGCTTAGATTTCACACATCAGTAGGTCTGTTACTAGTTACACGTTTTTAGTACAAGGATGTTTTGTAAGCTGGAAGACGATGCTATAACACGTGGTGGCTCTTTCAACTACAAAGGCGGAGTATATGGCCCTTACGGAGGCTGTGAAGGAAGCTATTTGGCTAAGGGGGCTATTGAAAGAGTTGGGCGTGAAGCTTAACACTGTGACAGTAAATTGTAATAATCAAGGCACAATTAACTTATCACAAAATCATGTTTTTCATGAGAGGACTAAGCACATTAATGTGCGTTATCACTATATCAAAGAGGTTTTGGAACCAAAGACGATCGAAGTTTTGAAGGTGGGTACTGAACACAATGTCGCGGATGCATTGACAAAGGTGGTACCTGGACTCAAGTTACAACACTGCTTGGAGTTGTTGAATGTTGATATAGGCTAATATAAAGCCTAAGGTGGAAATTATTATGATTTTAGTCTTTATATTAGCTTGTTAATAAGTCTAGGGGTTAAAGTTTTAAGTTTAGTTTGTTATTGGTCAAGTATAACTAGGATTGCATAAAGGGTCATTAGATTTGCTTGTGTCCCAAGCCTAACACGTTTTTTATTTTTTCTTTTTATCACAGCCAAACTTGTGTCCTTTTACAAGTCGGTTTGCTTCCCCCTCATTTCGATAAAAGGAGGTAAATAGGGAAGGGATTCAGTACGTCCATTCTTTCAAGTTCATTCGATTAATAAAGTTATATCGTTTATGTCAATACCTTGTGTCGTGTTTTTTTCTGTCGAGTATAAGTTGTACAAGTGTGTCGAGTTCTTCACCGGTTCGGGTTCCGCAATCTAACCTTCCAAGTTGTAAACTGATAAAGTTCTACTGGCAACACATACAAATATACTCAACCTAAAGTACCTACTGTTAATGGTCGGTCTGTTCGTGACTCATCCAAAACAAGAAATCAAACCATGGCTAAGCCCATAACAAAACTCATTGTACGTTATATATATACTAGTTATAAGACCCGTGCACGCACGGGGTTGAACATAATTTTTTTATTTAGTTATTGTTATTTGTATTATTTACTCAATGTGTTCTATTCAAACCACTTTTAATTATTTTTGCTATATAGTTCTTAATGAATATGCTTTCTTTATTTCTAATGTGAATATAAAAAACATGGTACAGATTAAAAAATAAAACGAAAGCATAACATCTTGTACACAGTAAATAATAGAGAGTCACCTATACAAAAGTATTTGCACAATCTTATTGCACAAAATACTTTTAGGAACAAATATAAATAACCAAATATGATAAATTGTCCGATAATTAAGTTTGAACAAACATGAATTGTCATGACGTCCACCAGCAGCAATAGATTCAACTTGAGAACATATACATATTACAATTAGAGATATTACCAGATAAATGAGAAAAAACATACACTCATAAAAATAACAGATCTTTGTAGCCCCCGTGAAAACGGCTTCGTATATCACACCCGTATAATAGTTGAGTCCTTTGGCTATTAATAAATCCAGACTCACTTTGTGGACACATCTTGCGTTATCCAAAGCTTGGAATAACTTGTCCAAATCGTTTAATATTTGACGAATCATTTGTAAGAAATTGGCTTCCTACTTTTTTTGTTCTGATAATAATTCTAATGGGAGACCTCTTAAATTCACAATTGAACCAATCTTCTAAGCAACTTCGGTATCCAGGCCCTTCTCATCAATCTGATAACAAAAATGATGGATTGTTAAGCAATAATTTGATTGCTGTATAACTTTCCAACATACCATCTAGTAATTTTCGATGGTTCAACTTTATCTGCAAAAATAATATATATCAGAAAAGACATCAAAAATGATAATATAGAAACATCAACCCCTATTTACACAGATCTTATGTGTCAAATTGGACAAAGAAAAATCAACAAAAAATTTACCTCATGTTCACCAACGTTTATTTACCTCATATTCATCAATGTTTAGCTCATCGAGTAATTCAGTCAATATTTTATCCACCTCTTCTCCGATCGATTCATTACCAACAATATCAAAATCACACTGATAAAGTCATAAAATTCACGGTATCTTCCTTTAGACGGATCATCCATACTATTGACTTTTTCCATTTGGTAACGTCTAAATTACTTCGTACCTTTCATAACAACAAATCTAGAAAGATTGCTTATGTGCCTACACCACTTCAACGTGTATGTGTGTTCAAAGCCTACATCAGTTCGGTCCTGGACAAAACCAATATCTTCGGTGCCTTTGATTACATCAGTATAAAGATTAAAGATCCCTGATTGTCGTAATTTCAATTTTTTCATATGTAGACACATTACCCATATCTCAAAAATCTCCATGGAATGGTCTTTATTCTTTGTTATTGGTCTCAAATGTGCCCTCAAATAAACCCCAACCACAATGCCCTTATGATCTTAAAACCTGAAATTTGCTAGCTTAGGGATAATTTCTAGTTTGACCCAATATTAAAAACAAATCCACAATATGAGTAGAAGGTGTTACCTTTAAATTATGATATACTTCAATAGTCAACCGCATGTGCTCTTTTGTTCCCATCACACCTGAATAAAAAAGAAACATCCTCAATTCAAAAATTATCACATATCAAATGGTTGTCACCACCACACCTACTACTTCCGCCCCTACAAATAAGACTTTACCTTGTAGCATCTTGACACATATATTCGATGCGGCTCTACTCATTATATTTTATATTTTCTATTTACTAGGATTCAAGAACCATACACCATAATGCTTCAACGTCTAAATCATAATACATGATTACCCCATAATTTTTGTTCATATCTTTACACATTTTATAGAATAGTATTTACTGATATCAAGAACTAAACCTTATATAAATTATTTCTTCTTTTTCATGTTACTTCATTCAACTAATTCCATAAACTGGATCAGATTCCATGAACTAAAAACACTGCATAAATCTAATTTTTTTATTTAACTTCCTACTCATTTGACTCGTTAGCAATTTTTTAATGTTACCTATTTGATCCGTTAACAACTTTTTTATGTTACAGAGTATAAAACTAAACCTCATCGTAAATTGTTATAATCAACACATCATCATCGCGTCCTTTTTGTTCCAAGTTCTATCTTCCCTCCACTCGAGGTAAGATTGTGTATCATGACACATTGAGCGTGTACAGAATCTTCTCACCAATTTCAAACTATAAAGAAAAGTTATACTCCGTAAGAAACAAACATCGACACAACTACTTAAGATTCTTATACTTATAATTTTTTTATAGTTACTTACCTCGTCGGGCAAATACTTGCTGATGATGCATAGGTCCAAAAGCTCTTTTTTTGTCGCTTTCCAGTCAAGAATTTATGAGAAAAATTCTTGAAATTATTGAGGATTATATTTCCTGGAAAAAACCTTTGAGAAGCTCGATAAAGATTGAACATCATCGTCACAGTTAGCACAAACAATATAATGATATAATACAATTAAGTCATCAAATTTGAGACACCAATAGTTCTACAGACTTTTGAGAAAGTGTTTTTAAGGTAAATCCAACTGAACCCATACAAAAATTCACCCTTTATGATCTGTTACATAACTCGCAAGTGCCCATTGTTGCAACCTCGTATTCCCAACAAAATAAGTAACACCACATTAGCGAGCATCCTAACTATCACAACACAAATAATACTCACATATACAGTAGTTGTTATCTGCACACTCAGTAACTAAACAAATATCGCAAAATTAACCAAATTTTAACAGTTTCGTATATATAATCAACAAAAGTAACAAAACATTGCTACCACATGGTGTTTTCTATGCATATTTAACATATTAAAATGAAAAGGACCTACCCATCAAAGCAGTGGCAATGCCCAGGCCTTACTCCTATGGCCCCATGAGCACCCCTCATTTTCAAATATCTTTTTAGTCTCACCTACATCAGCAATCAATGGCATTATAGTTACATTAAAAAAATGATAAAAAAAATGTGACCCACATTTACCATAATTGCAAGTAACAAACCTTGGGAATATTGTTGGATAATCTCCTGGAAGTGGAGCAAGTTTCCTTGTGAGTAATCCTTTTCCCTTTCCCTTTCATCTAAAGTGCATAAATTAACAAAATATCAACACAAAGAGAGCCCTCCTAACCAGATAAAGAAGCTAACTTCAAAACAGCAACGTCATTCATGCTTTCAAAACTGCAACTTTCTGGGTTAACTCATCAACGTCCTCTGGTTCCTCACTTGTACCTTCTTCCTGCATTGTTTAACAACGTAATACTTCAAATTTTCTGTCTATAAGCTTTGAGGGGCTGATTTTACCAATATTAGTTCAGCTGCTCCTTCTATTAATGGAGGGAAGAAAAAACTTCTTTAAGAAAAACAAGTTATCTTGATATTAATTAACACCCTTGAAATAGGATTTTATTAGTTATAATCAACATTTTTTTGGACTCTGTTGACCCAACCAAAAATAGAAACAAATTGGAATTGTACTATTTGCTCGTTCCATGGGTCGAATTTATCTATAGGTTAAAATAAGATAACAGAACTATAGGTGACCATTTTAACCTATCTATAGTGTGTAATTAATCTAAACAACCTCCTAAATCAATTAATTTTAAAAATATTCTCATTGTAATAAACGGACAAAAGTGTTTCCAACGTATTGACATGTTACCCAATCTACCCGACCCGCCCATTTTAACACCTCTAAATAGATCTCAAATCGAGGGCAGGGTACCTGAGGAATGGGCTCTTTAGCAAGAATCTCATTTCCAGACTGATCAAAGGGTTGCTCTTTTACAAAATGATTTTTAACCTTGATTAAAGAAGAAAAGAGGATTCAATCTTAGCCATCAAGACAATTAAATTAAAAATTGCTTACATCTTAAATGTAAACGATTTGTAACCAAAAAGGTTAAATAAAGAGATCTCACCAACATCGCCTGATTCCCATATGACATCCAAAGGAACATCCAACTTAAACCCAAAGGGGTTCTTTGAGTAACAATATGCGATATCTCAATGTCACTTTCAAATATTACTCCAGGTGGGGAATGCATTTAGGGTTGCACAAAGTTGTGCTTACTCAGAAGAGGAACATCGAACAATTCTTGAAAATTTTAGGAATTCACTAAGTTGTAATGTAACCCGATAAATAAGAGGAATATGTTGGTCATCCAACCGCGACTGTATCCACCACCCTGACAATAGCCAAAACCTTAAACTAAAGCTATATATCCACCCACTAACCACACAACCACTCTACCTCCTCTTACACCACCTCACATACATGCACACCCCTACATGCATCTCCTCTACTTATTAGATTTTCAATTTTAGATAAATTCACTACGTAAATAAGAAATCATTTAGATTTAAATTTACCTTTGAACACTTTGTTCTCAGGACTCAACACCCCTCAATCCCGAGCACCAGTCGGCCTTCTTCCCAATGTCTGCCAGCCCCCCTCCCCCCCCACCTATCACCACGGGCGAGACCAAATGGGCCCTCTTCCATTTTATATTTCTTCCCAAATCTAATAGCACTCTTGTTCCAACTTGTTTTTATTTTTGGTAATCATGGCATCCAATGTCTAACTTATTTTTTGACCTGTTCAGATGGTTGGATCCAAGTTTTTCATTAGAGGCCAACGTGTCGTGACCCGTCGACATGTATTAATACCGACATGTTTTAACCTGAACCTATTTCGACCCAATATTTAACCTGTGTGATCTACCCATCCTCAAGATTAAGTAAATCATTAACTTTTTATATCATTGTGTTTCTTGTGTAAGAACCGACAACAAAGAGCAGAACTTACTAATGCATCTTCTTAAGGTTCCTTCAAATTTCTTAGGAGCGTATCGGCCCTTGACCATCAAGGGAACCGTTTGTTCCCATTTGAGCTAGTGGGGATGTCATCACATGATCTAGCTGCCTATGCATGCTGGTAAACAATCCCAGTGTTAATCGCAACAGAACCATTAATTCTCGAAAAACTCAAAGTAAAAGTACACACTCCGTTACATAAAAGAAGCCAAATTTTTATAAGCCAATGTTACAAATCCTTATCAACATTAACATATCATCATGCATATGGTTAGAAGACGAAGAAAATACCATACCTTGCAGTCAGCGCCCCTATTTTGGTAAATTGTTCCTCCATCCTTCTATCAAGCTCTTTCTGAAAAGAGCCAATGAAATCGTAAAACATCCGTTTTTTTATCAGTTGAAAGTGACTGAAAATTAGTAGACATGCGAATATCAGATCTTTCGAGACAAACAACAATATACCCGCCCCGCCCTCATCGTCCTCAAACTTAGACACAACACCTGATGCTGCTAACATATATGCAACTACATTAAAATTATGTTCATCGATTTAGAAGTATTCTTGTATTTTAGTGTCAAACGCCCCTGAAAACACAGAAAAGTAATACCTTAGCTCTCCTAAACTCCTTTTTCTCAGCAAGTTCTTTAGCAGCATCTAAGTTTATTTCAACCTTGTTGTCTGTCGCTTTAAATTTATCTTTCCTAAACACTCCTTTAGAGAAAACGACATGCACATTGTTTATATGTGTATTCACTGTTTTCATGCCCATAATGTTCTATAAGCTGAAAAGTTATCACTCACTTTGAGTGATTAGTAATTGTCATGATATAAGCGAGCCTATAGCCCTATAGTGACTTCATTCATTTATTTAAGAGAGTTATGGTTTCTTTGGCAACCTCGGTTGTTTTCTTAATTATGAACACTACATATAAAATATTTCTATAATGGGATGGGACACATGTATTAAAAGATTGCAGAGTAATAACTTCCTGGTATTATCTAATTGTCATCTAGTGGTCAATTTTTTTTCCGTGGAACTTATAAATAGGCTTATACATGTATAAAGATCAAGGGTATATATCTATTAATGTTAAGGGCATTGCCTCCACCTTTAGGCTGGGAAATTACCAATTTCCCACCCAATCAGTTTTATTGTGACCATTTTGATTTCCCCAACAGTCTTTACAATTGATGTAAATCGATAATGTCTTACAAATACTGTAATTATTATCCATAGTTCCATACAGTAAAAGATTATAATTATTTTATTTTCTGTAATCATTATAGCATATATAAAAGAATCAACTGGGTACTTACATGGACAACTGCGATCTCATCTTCTGTTACTCCTTCAAGTAACTTGTTTAGAGCAACTTCCTCATAAGATATGCTAAGAGACCCAATGCCAACAACTTTCTTCAAAGTTCTAATTGGTGTGTCTGAAATTGGTGCCCTGTTATGCCTCAGTTCATTAGAGAGAATAATGTTTGTTTCAGATAAAACAATTAAATGTGAACCACCATTTTACTTGGCTAAATCTTTTAAAAAAACTAAAAATATAAGCTATTCGTGGTCGTAAACATAATTACAGTTCTCCTTCTTCAAAAGGTCTGGCTTACTGCAACAACATTGCTTGCTCACAGAGAGGAGAGAGGGGAGGTTTTACCTTGGACCTTCATGATATCCCTAATGGTTCAGATGCTTTTGAGTTGTGTCCAAAATTCTGCTATGGGATGTAGTTGCCGGACCAATTCCCATCTGCTGTTTGTAGAATCAAATGGAAACCTAAAGCTATTCTTAGTACATTTACAACTTTATCCTTTGTAAATTCGTCTAGATTCGACTTCTAGTATGAAAACATGGTGTTGATTTTAACATATCAGCAAGCCATCCAAGGTGTGTCATACTAAGCCAATGATAATAAACCCGATCCCATTACTCCAAGTATAAAATGTGATGCTGTCCATATAGTTCCTTCAATAAACAACACAAACCGACATCGTTAGAACCTCTAAGTTCATCATCAAATTTGAACAACATTATTAAAATTGAAGTGAATTTTTGGTGTTTATTACATCTTATTGAAATAGTGCATTCAGGTAAAGCTATAAAGCCCTTTTGGGTGTTTGTGTAAAGCCAAAGAGCTTATGCATATGGTCTTATAGAACCAATGTCAGAAAAGCTCTTGATGTGGCTTCTTGAGAAAGATAGCAACTTACATAAGGATGATTCTCACTTATCACACTTTTACATATATAAGTCTGTAAGCTAATAAGCAAATAATCTAAACACTTCTATAAGACCAAAAGCTAATAAGTCAACCTGAAAACTGCATCCTGAAAGATCTATGTATCGTAAGAAACCTAATAGATAACCCCACCTTTCCAACGACATCGTTAGAACCTCTAAGTTCATCATCAAATTTGAACAACATTATTAAAATTGAAGTGAATTTTTAAGTGTCTTAAAGGTTAAGCGGAATATATTCATCAATCAAATCTTCTCAATGAATTATATACTTTCTGTTACAAACTACCACAGTTTTCCTAAACACATAATCAACATATCATGGTTACATATGGTAAATCACTCTATGGAAACAATATTGCATCAAACCAATAGGTGTCAAATATTTTAACATCATATATCTACATTATCTAAACACAATTATATATCGTATCTTCAGTTACGCCTTTTCGCTATCCTACCACGTAAGATGATCACTTATTAGCAACCTAAACACAGCTTAACCAATCAAACTCACAATCTTAAGAAACAACTAACCTAAATTTACAAAACAACTAACACATTAAAGAAACAATAATTCATAAAGTATAACCTTAAAGTTCAAAAAAAGTAGTTCAAGTTTTTACACCCCTTTTTCATCAACATATCATTCCTCCTACACAAATTAAAACTGAAACCACTTTGCAGCACATTCATTGATTCATTTGTCATCTTCAAGTCACCTAAATTTAATAATAATAAACAACAGTAATACAATAATAAAACACAACTAAAGCACACAAAAACTACACAAACCAAAGCACACAAAAACTATCTGATCAGCTTCAAATCAAAGCATTGTCATGTGATAAAAGGCCATGTGGTTTCTTATAGTGGCGAGTTGAGGACAGATCAATCAAAGCACACAAGAACACAAACCCACAACTTACTTACCCAAAAAAAACTTCAAATCAATCATAATTTAATAAGATGATGAATAGTATACCTTGAATTTATTAACTAAAAACTTACATTTGATTAGACATACGGTGTGATCTTTGATTGAACTTTCGTGTTAATCGGAGGTTTGGTGAAAAGGATACAAACGAACAAAGGTAGCCTTTTTCAATCATAATTTAATAAGATGATGAATAGTATACCTTGAATTTATTAACTAAAAACTTACATTTGATTAGACATACGGTGTGATTGAACTTTCGTGTTAATTAGAGGTTTGGTGAAAAGGATACAAACGAACAAATGTAGCCTTTTTCAATCAAAGATCAGAGGTTCGGTGAAAAAAAGAACAAAGATCGATCTAAATCAAAGATCAAATGTTTGGTGAAAAAGGATACATACTTTGGTGAAAAAGGTTTGGTTTCGTGTTAATCAGAGGTTTAATGTTAATCGATGGATTCTGAGCTTGTGGTTATGGGGTATTGTTTTTTTCAATGATGGTTGGGTGGACTCAGGAGTCATATAGAGTTTATCTCTCTCAATTTTAATTTTACAATTTAATGCCAAAACTATCACACACGCATATTAGACACCAAACTTTACAAAATTACTTTCGGTTTTTTTGAAGTTATTTTATTTTTATTTTTGACACTTATACTTTTTTTTGTGTGTTTTTCTTTTCCCATTTATGTAAAAATGTTTTTTTTAAAGTATTGTCAAATAAAGAAATAACTATTTTATATTTTGTTAATCAACTTTTTAAAAAAGAAAAAAATAATTAAATTCTTACTAAATTAAGTATGATTTGATTTTTTTTGAAATACGAATACCCCACTTGACGTTTTCCTTTACTAAGTAAGAGATAAATAATTTTTTAGAATGAAATATAAAAAAACACATGTGTCAAAAATATGAAAAGAAAACTTAAAAAAACAGAAGTGATATTATAAACTTTAAGGACCTAAATGTAAACAACACAAATCCTATCTTATTCCAATCAGACAACGATCAAAAAACCCAAAAAAACTATATTCCCATCTCAACCTCCGACAACCACCAATCCGGACACATATGAGGATCTAAAAAAATTCGTTTTATGTTTTTCACATGATTAAGATTGCGATCGACGCTTGCTACAAAAACCGACGAATTAATCAATAAAACTATACAAAACCCTAAATCAACATATTTTAACAACCAAAATTGTCGACAATCATTGTTACCTTCACAAATTAATTCGTAAGTTTTTGCATTTTAGTTGTTTTTAATAATTTTTGAAGGGGTTTTTCTTAACGGATCTACTTGCATTCAAATGTGTATTAATTTTGTAGTTGGGTTTTTGCTACAAAATTGATCTAGGTAAAGAAGATCCATCTTTTGAGTTTCAATTAAAAAAAACTCATTTTCCTTCTGTAACACCCCCAAAATGGGTCGTAGCGGAAATGATGTTCCGGAGGCATTACTCCATAATACTATTGCACAAGTCATGAGAGAACGACCTCTAAGTGTCGTTTGAAAAGTAATCTTGTATTGTTTAGACTTCAATCCACATCAAGCCAGCACCTAGCACTTAATTACCTGAGAAAACATGTTTTAAAACGTCAACAATAATGTTGGTGAATTTATAGGTTTATAAATTAAATGAGGCGGATAGCAAGATTTCCCTGTAATAGAGTAGCAATTACAATATCACTAAAATATATTACGAAATGCACTAAGCTCATGACACTGAAGCCCAACAATGAATGTATATCAAGTACATTTAAATGAGGGTGCCCAATGAAGATGTTCAACCCGTAACATCTATATGATCCG
>BQNB010053551.1:25682-39959 GCA_026074375.1 Tanacetum coccineum
TGGCGTATCGACGAGTTGTTGGATTTACGATTTAAAGTGTCCTAGCCCCTCATACGCCACTACATAACCTCTAAATTATGATAGCCCGAATGATAGTATGATTAACTATATAAAATTAGGTATATTGCTAAGTGCTTAGTACTTATACGACCTATATTAACTTAGGTTGCATTCCATCGTAGCCATGATGCATTTTCCGTTATATTTAGATCATCAATAACTCGAGGTGAGTTCATAGCCCCCTTTTTACTACGTGATTGTTTTACAAAATCTACGGGGTGAATTGCATTGCTTGTTTTACTATTGGACACAAGTGTTTTTCTAAGTGTATATTATCTAATTTACTGTCTGATTATTAATGCTTAAGTTACCTTATTGACGTGAAGTCCCTATTTATCATGAACCGTTAATTGCTATTGTAGTAAGCGCGAGTGTTATGGATAGATCTATCGGGACTGACAATCCCCACCTTACTTGGGTCACTAGTTTGATCGGGTGCATATTCTGATTGGGGCACAAATCTAGTTAAGGCTTCGGGGTCATGAGCTTAGTGCAATAATAAATGTTTTGGACTACTGAATGTGTTTCAGAGTCTACTATTACTTCGATCTTGTGGTCCACCCTTTTTACCGATAAACCTATGATTTCACTCAACCTTTGTGTTGACTTTTAGCATGTAATTTCAGGTCCTAGGGCATGAAGATTGGAGGGGAGCCATGGCGGATATCAATGAAGACGGATTATGTGTTTTATCTAAAGTCTATGTAACTTTTATTATCTTTAAGAACTTAAGTCATCTTTTGGTATTATGAAGCTTTTGGTATAATTAAAAATGTATGTGAAATGTTTATGACTTATAAAACATATGGGACCTAATGTATAAATTCTGATATTTTGCTATGGCATCGAATGAAATCTTATCTTAAATGTCCATTTAAGCTCGTTTTCTATATCTTGATTGTTGTACTTTGACGTAGCACCTCATTGTTACCATTCTGCTGCATAGTCCGGTTTTAGGGGTGTTACAATTTTGAGCACTAAATACTTTCTATAAATGGCATAAGCATGATTAGTATATTATTTTTACTTTAGAACTTCCTTTCGGGCAATTCTTAAGCTGTTAAAAGTTGCTAAGCTTATTTCGGTAAAAGTGAGTGTATATAACAAGAAAACTGTTATCAAAGCATGAATGTACTAACCAAGATGACTGTTTTGATATTATCAGTAAATAAGGGAATATCTAGATCGTCGCGCTTCTGAACATGTAAGAGAACATCTACTAGATCTTTCTCTACTTCACCTTCGCTATTTTCTGAAATTTTGTGTTCTTCGATGATATCGTTTAGAATTTGATCAAATCCTTGATGGATCTTCTCAAGTTCTGCTCAGGTGCTGCTTAGGAAGGCAAGCAGTTTAGACGAGGGAAATAGATTTGAGAGACTAAATCGTCCTCCTAGCGTTACACTGTCATTGACAAGCGATATGAATGCATCTTCTTGTTTACATTTTTCACAAAAGGCTGCTTTAGCAGTGATTCCATAAATTAACGATGAAAGACTCTTACTGAGATTAACGGGTGATCCGAGATTATTTTTTTGTTAACCATGGTTTCTGACCTTTTGGCAGACTAATCCACAGGATTTGAACCCACGGTCACACAGACTCAAACCAGGTAAAACCTTTTTTTTTTCAGGAGGTTAGTGTGGCCACTTCAAGGTTGTTTGCACCTAACAGGAATTGAACTTGAGACATCACACATATTAGAGTGATAGGTGATCCTAGATTTTGAGAAATGGACTTGACGAATTTTGAAACCTCTTCTTCTCTTACCGATCTTAGTGCTTGAACTTGTTTACCACTCAAAAAGCTCCAAATTTCAAATCTTGCGAAGTTGTCTCCAACATTCTCCATACGGTGAACATATAATGCCTGAAAACTAACAAGAGATGTTTGTACTATTTTCAGCTTTGATGGTTTTAACTTATTAAGAAACATGTAAAATGGCAGAAAAGCACATCATACTTTCACCTTTTTGTTAAATTAGTTTCTTAACGATATTTTGTGTGGTTAAGTCACTCAACTATTTTTAGCTAATTCAAAAGTAGGTAAATTACTCGTTTGACTGGTCACTGGTTCATGCTTACGTGGATGCCACCTTTGCATTTTTTTGCTGACATGTACAAAATGTGTTTATGAATAAGTAAAATTGATGATTAATCATTTTATATTCATATTTATTATAAATATTGATATCACTGTAAAAGTTTAGAAAAAACCACGTCAGGAATATTTGTACACGTAAGGAGGCCACATCATCTTCTCGATAAACCAAAGGGTTAATGGCATTTAATAGCAACAGACTTTTTCATTTGTGCCATTATCGGACACGAACCCAAAAAAATACCACAATACCCATCAAACTTTTAAAATTCTGTTTAATTATCATACGTTTTAGAGCATCCTCTTGCATCGTTAGTCCTTTTGATTAACGATCGTTTGTAATTAACTCAGAAGTATGATTTCTTTTTCTTTTCTAATTATTTTTAAAATTTCTTTCTATTTAAAGTTTATTTTGAATTTCTATAAACGTTTTTATTCGTTTTTATATACTCTTTTATACGTTTTTAATATATATATATTATATAAATATTTATATTATATATAATTTATATACTGTATATATATATATATATATACTAAACAAGTGGCTAAGCCCGCCTGATGGGCGGGCATGACTTGTAATTATTGTTTATATTTTTTTGTTTTGGTAATTAACGGTTTTTTTAAATTGTTATCAATACCAAAGTTTTTAAATAGCGTCCGTAGCAATGTTTGTCAATTATTTTATGGTTTTTTGATAGTAACTTGTTTATAGAATTTGTTTAAGTTGATTAAAAATTTTTACTTGATAAAACATTAAAAACGCCTTGTCATTAAGTAATAAAAGAAATTATTCCCCCCAGTCCCATACTAAGTGTCCTGTTTGACTTTTTGAAGTCTTTTTTCAATGTGGAGGACGGAAGGTTTTAGTAGAAGGTCATATTTTTCAACGTTGTTAATTTTATTCTTTTTGTAGGATAAAAAATGGTTTTATTAGAAAAACACTTTATATAACGAAAATTGTAATTTATCAATTTTAAATAGTTGAAGTTTTTTATCAATTGGTAGGTGTGTTTTTGAGTGTGATTATGATCAGATCTTTGAGTATAACACTCGATTATGTTTGCGTTACCATAACCATTAACACTATTAAATCTAGATTAATTTTTTTATCTTGAAAAGTATATATTTTTAGCGAATCTAAAAATACATAAGTACTACCATTATATGTAGTTGATAAGTAATAGTTCCTAAGATTTTTAAAGTGTTAATTGTTGTGGAAATACCGGTTCACTATGTAGAAGCTCACATGATATTTGAAAACCAAATTTAAAGGCGCAACATGTACGCAAAGGTTAATTTGTATTTATATTGAGCAAAATTAAAGAAAATGTTTTTTTTTATTTCTATGTTTACCATAGCTTCATAACCCGCCAATGGGCAGGCTAGCTTAATAGCATTGCATTACTTGACAAATATTGATAGTACGTACATATAAATAACGAATAAATGTATATTGATTTCTTTACATTGACATGATTCCAACATTTTTTTCCCATCTTCCTAATGAGCATGGCTTTAATTTCTACATGCACGCTTTTATTTGAGGAGCCATCATCAAATGCTTTAGCATCTTTCCTATACGGAGCATCACTTAATACATAAACATACATAAAAAAAGTTTGGAACTACACATGCTTCTTTAGAACATTTATGGGCTTCTTGTTCTGCTACTTCTTAAATCCTTTAAAAAGCACATTTGTCAAACATTAAGAAAATCGCTTTTTTATGAGAAGAGAAAGCCCATCCAAATACTATTTCGTGTACTGGGCGTGAGCACGTAATAGAGAATCACATATCACTTTTGATAATCTTTCTCAATTCATATTTGATAAGATGTCCCAGAGTAACCTCTAAATAAGTTTGACACTACTATTATGGGTTGTTTGGGCCTGCTGAGTAAAGTATCTTCTGTTTGAATTAGAATCTAATATTATTTGGAAAGGTAGATTCATTGTTTCTCCACTACATAATTTTGGTTATTTTGTTTCAAAAGCTTCACTTAATACAAATAAAAAATTAAGGGCGCTTATGGTTTGCACCGTTGAGTGTGACATATCTGTTCAAGAAATTATTAGTGGATGTTAATCTCTTCCAAACCACCGACCCTTGTTTTGCTTTCACATGTGAGTACCCAACTTACAGTCCCACTTTGTTGGCTCCTGTTGGGATTTTATAATCTAGGTAACCAGTTTAGCTACGAGTACGCAGCGGAATGGATCTAGTAATAGCATATGGTTAACACGTACATGAAAAATAAATAGAAAGCATACCTCTCAGCAATTGATCTTGATAACGAATAAAGCGACTAAAACAATCGCCTCTACGGTTGCTCACACAGACTCGTTCGAACAGTACGCCATCAATGGCTAGAGTCTAACTTCACGTGCTATCAGAAACACCGATACGTGTATGCTAAACGAACTTGAACGAAATCCAAAACTAATTTGTGGTCTCGAACCGAAAACCAATTCGAATCCCAAGGGGCGTTCAAATCAGTTTGAAAAGAAAAGGGATACTTTGACTTTTGTTATTCATTATACTGCATGCATAACGAAGCATGCACACGTAAATAACAATGCAAATATTGAATTTGCTTTTCTACTAATGTTTTGTTTTTGTCGACACAGGGAGAAAAGAAAACCATATGCGGAATATTCGGTGAATCGAGGTTGTGATCGAATTTATTAATGAGGGTTATGAGGTTTATTTATATAGGCTTCAAACCCAAGTTTTAGATAATAAATAGGTATACCTCAAATCCTATATACACATAACAACACTGTAATTCTCTTTATCTTTAAAATTAACCTAAAACCCCTTTCTAGAAGCTTTAGAGGGAGCTATGTAACAAGTGACACCCACAAGGTTCGGGCTTTTGTCAATTTTAGTCATCTGCGGTTCATATTTGAGTAATAGTTGTAAGTTAGTTATAAAAATATAACGAGTAACTAACAAGTTATTTTAAATGATTACGTGAATAAGCTTATTAAATCCTTAATAATAGAAATAAACTAATATATTAAAAGGTATTTAATAAAATAGTACTTTTTGTGTCTTAACGTGGTGCCCCAAATTAGCGCATCACATATTTCGTAACCGTCTCTCGTGCTAGCCGATACCATACCCAAACAGCTCCCACTTGGGAGTTGGAGTAGCTACTAACACGTATACCTATAATTGGCAAGTCTAGCAACCCCACAATTATTTTTACATTTAGGAATAGTATGAGTAAAGAGTTTCAAAAATTATCTCAGTATTTATTGGTTATAATTTCTTGCTTTCTAATCATCCTGTTGTTACAGATACGTTTAAACCATGGATATGGATCCTAAGTAATTATCAATATTAGTGTAACATCTATGTTTCTCGTTTAGAAATAATTCAGATATACCAAATGTAATCAAGAATCATCTTGCATTTACCCTTTGGGTACTGGCCTAGAGAGATAGATGAGAGAGAGATAGGAGATTAATCTCGGAGATTGGGCCCCACATGGTATCTTTTGCACATAATCAAGTGGAGGAACAGAATCCTATGTTGACTAAGATGTTGTGGATGCTTGTTTCACATACGACTCTGAAAAAATAGCCTTTATGACTACCATGTTTCAGTGATAGCGTTTTGACTATAATCAAAGAGATGATATCCACACATACAGAACTTGCTTGCATCTCAAGTCTAAGGACAATTTTAAACCCATTTCGATATATTTTACTCCAGGAGACATGGTATCCAAAAGCGTAAACGCGTTCGTAAGGTTGGGGTATGCAATATGCATCCCTTGTGAATACATACTGAGTTTGGTGGGAACACATCCATATATTCACGGAATATAACCAACACTACTTATTTGCCCTTATCATAAACAATATTCCCATTATTGTTAACCTGACAATGGACATTATCTTAGAATGATATGAAATCATTCCTGGATTAACATGAAAATATTAGTGATAACCAATTTTTATAGAAGTGAAGAACAAATACTCAAGTATTCTTTATTTCCATTCAGAAAGTAAATAATTGTCTTACAATCCATTTATCCACATTACTAAAACAGCTATATGCATGAAACTAATTAGCAAAGTTGAAGTCCATGTGAGATCCAACATTCTCAACTCTTTTTATACAAGACAGCTAAATAGTTGTCTGAGTTAAAACTTTCCGATTAAAACTACTTGTTTCAATTCACATATGTGAAAAATTTTGAATATAAGATGGAGTGTTTATTGTTTACATGCATACTATTGCAAGAGAGAGGTCCCATAGTATCCGATAAGGGTAATAAGTACCTTTATTTGAAGTCAACAACTCAATTACCTTATACTCATTCATTTTACAGTTCTTAAAATGAAGTAGTCTCATTCTTTAATATGTAATGCAATAATGCTTCCGTAAGGTGAGCATATTAGTTATGCAGATTTATCATAAATGATGATATCCTTCTTGAACTAGATTGATTATTCTAGCAGTAGTTGTAACACGAACAACATTTATGCCTTATATTATTGCCGTAACATTTGCTATTTAACAAGTTCAATCTAAATTCTCTCAATTAGGATATAGCTATCTAAAATCTCTCCAATTAGTATACTATTGTTGTTAGCTCATCTTGCATAACATGCAAAAGTCAAAAAAACATTCCAATACGCGATTACTATATATACATTTGAACCCTGTAGTTTAAAAACACACAGGTTTTTCGACCATTACTAAATTATCTCATTGAAATATATCATTGAAGACTTGCTTCAATGACACTATTGCATTGGGTTTGGAACTTAATTTTCTGCCATACGTTTAACTTAATAAACATTTATTCCAAGGTCGTTTATTTTCCATAACTTCTTAGTGAAGTTTCATTCCAACCGTTAAGGATTAATATGTCAAGCTTATGTGGTTGAATATGATACTTAGACGTTTGTCATACAACATATGATTTAAGAAAACCGACATGGTGCTCCATCAATGTCAAGATGTACTCATGGAGTCAAGTCATCTTAATTTAATCAAAAATCATATTCGGGATTAAACTTAAGGATCTTCATCTCCTAGATGATGATCAATCCACACTTGGATTCTTTTTTCTTCGTATGTATATATAATCGCTAGCGCGCGCGCTCATCCCCCTTTTGATTACACACCGTCCTCGCAATTGTATCATTAATGCGAAGATGTCTTAAATTTTAATTGCCAATATTTCAAATTAGACTCATAACCCTTTTGATACTTATCGTCACTGCCAAGGTAATCATTCTAAGACAAGAGTTATGAACCTAATGTGATCTTTTAAAGATTCAAGAATCATGTATGACAATTAGTTATCTTTATATAATTAATACGTGCAGGGAAAAGAGAGATTGAATATAGTCAAGCGCATTGAGTGGAGATAAGATCAAATTCTTATCTTCAGTCAAGCATTAATATTTTTACAATTTTTTGTCCTTATGAGCCTTTTTCTTCATAAAGAAAACTCATCCTACCCTCCAGTTTACTCTTTGGGTATAATAAAGATCTCAAATCAAGCTCAAAACTTGAATTGGCTTTTATAGGACTGTGCATCTTATCATTCATAATCTCTAAGATTTTTTCGATTCAAGATGTGATAATGGTTGCCTTAGCAATTAGCAGGTTTGAAATGATCCTCTCAATTTTATATTTATCAGCATTGAACTTCTCGCGCGCTCAATATCAATCAATGAGGATGAGGCAATCCTTGCGGATTTGCATGAATGACGAGTTCTATAAATTGGTTCGACATTTACATGTTAAACCTTAGTGTGACATTAGCAAGTGGATTTAGAAGGTTATGTATTTTGTTCCTGACTAACTTCAAGATCTATAGATGCTCCCACTTACTTTTATAAGTAGAGAAAATTCCCTAAATACTAAGTATTTAAGCAACAATAAATTGTACTTAAATGGGACAACAAAATGCATTTTACAGTTCTTATCTCTAGCTTGTTAATAATATGCTTCATAAGATATTAACAATAGAACTTCTTAATTCTCAAAACATAATGGGATTTATCTCAATCCAAAGATGATGTCTTGATTACCTTCTAGGTTGGAATTATTTTGAGTGTATTCATGACACACGCAAAATTCTAACCTTGATTGATTTTGGAGGTAGAGTCATTTAAGTTATCAGAAATCAAACAATGTGAATATAGTTTGTTTCAACAACTAATAGGAAATACCATAATAATTGTTGGTATATCTATTTTATGAGTATTTTAGAATTGGGAGTCTCCATCAAAATTCCTTTAGATAACTTTATTCTCTTTAGGTCAAATACTTGTCACAATTGGGCAAGCCAAATTGATACTTTGTATTTTAACCAAGTGCATTGCTTTAATGTTATTTCTGAATTAAGCAATGAGCTCTTGGTTCATTTGTTCACAAAAGACAAACAATTCAAGAATTCATGTTTCTTTGTGTTTACAAGAAAACAAAACATCGTCAATTATACATTATAAGTTTTGAATCAATTTAGGACCTCTTGTTATGTGGGTACAAAGAAGACATAAACAATTAACTACTTACTCTTATGTTATGAGTCCTTGTTAAATTCAAAAACTTATATAAGGAATGTACACCTTTTAGACAAGTAAACATAATTATTCTTAACTAAGTAATCTGAACGCAAAACTCCTTGTTCAATAGTAATTTTAAGTGTATATTTTATACTTCAAATCTTGATTATTATCATGACCATGAGTATATTGTTAAATCATGTAGTCAATTAGATAAAGTAGTTTTTATATTATATCTATTGACTTTTATATGTAATAGGACAATAAACAGCATTCGTGTTTAAGGTCCTAGTAGATGGTAGCTTCCTTACCTTGCGGTCAGAGAAACAATAATATATTGTTTATGTTTGTTATTCCTTGCACACTACATTTAAGATTTCTCCAACTTGTGTACGGGACAAACCAGATGAACCACCATGACCAACATTATCTAAGATGTGATACAAACCCAAATACCGACAAAATGAGACTCACAATTGTGTTATAGAAACAATATGCATAGATAGTGTCTTAGATGTTACAAGTAGAATCTCAAACTGAGAATGTTAATTAAAGGAATTCAGGGAATTATTATATATTTTATTGTGACGAACATGTTCGGAAATAAAGAAAGCATAGCCTCTATAAATATGGATAATTTCGTTGTTGATCTATTTATTAAAATATAAAATGCAATCTGTTCTATAAACATATGTTTGTTCAATCTATTCGGAATTAGGTGAAAAGTAAATTAAATTATGATACTCAATTCGCCAGCTAGATTCATAATAAAGACGTGTTCCTGATCAATGGAGAAACTATATATTAAGGAATATCAATAGTCTTATTGTAAGCATCTATCACATACCACAGCCATCTGAATTTACTGTGACACACATTTACAAGTAATCCGTCATTTCAAGTAATAAATAAAATAGGCAAACAGAAGCTCCCCACTGGATTTTTCATCGTCATACATTGTAAGTGTTTGACATCATCAAGTACCGGTAGAAATCTCAAATTAGCAATTTATTTACTTTCCCTATTTCTCTCGTCGACTTGAGTGAAAATGTAAACCTCATACTTTACATAGTAACAATCGTTACTTAAGTATTGTTGCAGAGTATATGAAATTGACTTACTTGTGTACGATGAATAAGGATCTAGCCTTCATGCTCAGCATTTAACTTGAATATTAAGCAAATTGTCAATTTCTCCTTATATCGTCTTGCCCATCATAGCCCCAAGACGGTATTGTAGGTTATTGAGCACACTTTAAGGAATATAAAGAAAATGTGTCTAAGAAATTATACTTCCAAGAGGATATGCTGCGCCTCAGACAGGTTATTTCTTGAACTCATTGCCAGGGTTTTTTTTATGTTTCTATTTAAATATTCTATTTGTTTTTTTTTTTCTTTATTTTGCTTTCTTTTTTTTTTTTAAATCTCATATATCTGTTGACAAGTTGCGCTAATAAAGCTTCATTGTGTTCTGACATTTAGTATTTTAGGTAGCTAGTAGTAGCTATTAGACAAAAATGTTCTCTAGTTACTCAAAATATTTTTATATCTGTTCAAATTATTTTCAAAGCTCCGAAAAAGAGAAGTGGTTGTTAATTAATGAGAAACAAACGTATAATAATGAAAAATATAACAAAAATAAAAATATAAAAAGAACAAGAAAAGAAAAAAGACACAAGGGTAAAGCAAAAATATAAAGAAAAAAAGTGAAGAAAACAAAATATAGAAGCTAGAGGTATTAATAGATGAAGGAAGGTCGGGGTTTAATGAATTTAAAGAAAACGAAAATGAAAACTGGAATGAGTTTTAATTGATAATTGTAAATTACCTTTCAATATTCACGAAATATTAGTGATCTATATTCTCTTGTCATACTCCATGGTACCATTGAGTATAGATAGTAAAAGTCAAGATCTCTCTCTCGCCCTCTCTCTTTGCTAACATGGAAAAAAATAGAGA
This sequence comes from Tanacetum coccineum, assembly GCA_026074375.1. Lineage (NCBI taxonomy): Eukaryota > Viridiplantae > Streptophyta > Magnoliopsida > Asterales > Asteraceae > Tanacetum > Tanacetum coccineum. The sequence goes on from BQNB010053551.1 coordinate 36,340, forward strand.
AAAACGATGAAAAAAAAAAGAGGACTATGTTTGACTTTTTAAAGAAAAAGGAAAGAAGAGAAAAAGAAGAAGAACGCAAAAAAACCAACCACTCTCGTTCGTTATACCTCACCGAAATTCTTATGTTTTGTTATTTTTGCAAAAACATAATTAATCTGAACATTAGAACGTTTATTAACTTTAAGTAATTTTCGATACAATTAAATATCTTCAAATAAAAATTAACAGTCCCAATATTAATTTACTAATTAAGACCTAAGATTACCTATACTTTGACCCTACCCTAACTTGATCTAACCAGGTGGTTCTTGTCTGACTAAGATGAGGAAAAAAATGATAGGCAAAAAAAAAGAGGTTTAAGAGGAAAAGAGGTAAGCGAACCTCATAAAACCCGAGCAGTTAATTGCATATTAATGCAACTCTTAGATTCAGGGAAATTGTCAAAAAACTCTTTATGTCAGCATATTTTGTAATATAAATGTTTTGTGAGCATTCATGTTTAGTATCATTATCTTATGCCCTCGGGATCCAGGGATCTGCGGAGTACATGACCAAGCAGACTCGAATTAAGATTAAGTCGATCCAAACTTAGAGAAAGTGGTAAAAAATAGTCAAATGTACTGGACTAGAGTAGGCAGGAAATTTCACCATGGGTTGGTAGGGGTCCAGGGTTCTCATGAACCGCAACAGGAGACTCAAACCAATTGTGCGTGTGTTCTACGGTTGGCTAGCTGTGGTTATGACTTAAAATTTTCACAAAGGTGAGTATGCACAATATAAATGTGTTGTTTAAAAGCGTTCCTCGTACACAAGCCCCACAGGCATGCAAAACACTTTGTATCACTATTTTAAAAACTTTAATAATGACACTGTTTGTAGTTAGTGAATGCCGCATGGTTCATGGGTAACGTCCAATCGATAAACGCCATACAAAGAAGCGAGTGAAAAGAAAGAAACAGAGAGAAGAGAAACTAGCGTCAGCGCAAAGATAATTAAAAACTTTATTTCTTTAGGGGAAAATTACGTAAAAAACAACCCCGCCTTAACACTTCTTCTTAAAGTTTGTTCTAGGTGGAATTAGAGCCCTCACATACCTTTTCTAGGAGTCCATAGCGTTCCGTCCATGTTTGATTAAATCAAGAAAAATGTTGTGTTTTCATTGATTCTTAAACGTCACTTAGTAAGTTTTTACATAAACAGTTTTCCACGAAAACATAATGTACTCCCCATATTGGTCACTATTCCCTATGAGCATGCATTAGGCGTTTGTAAAATTAAAAATTAAATAGACTACAGTAAAAACATCATCTTTTAGACATATGGATATTTAATTAGGCGCTGGAAAACAATTAGTCTAGTAATAATCATGCATACTGAGTATCATATACAAGATGAATTGAGCATATATAGTAAACATGTAGAAATCCTAGTTCTCTCGCGAGGTTTTCCCCAAAGGGAGAACCATAAGGACTCTACACGTTTGGTTTTCTGCTAAAGGTGCTAGATCGCCCCCATCTCACCACATATTGTGATTGAGTGGGCTTTTATAAGCCGGCGGATAAATAGACATAAATGTTAATCAAAAGGAAATCCAAATAAAGCTTAAGATTAACATAGTTTTAATGTGTATTCCTTTTTTTATAATCCTCTATATTAACTTTGATAAATAGAAAGTTCCAAGATCTTAAGGTCTAACAAATATTATTTTATTTTTTGGGCATAAAGACAAAAGAAGAATTAGAATTCAAAGATTGTTTCATATTCTTAAATAGTAGTCGTTTATAAATTTAAATAGTATTTACTTCAACGCAGCATATGCAATTTATTGAATTTCAGCATTCCTATGGTTATACGGCTTTTTTAATAGGCACATATTTAAATCAAGGAGCGTATTATATTAAAACAAAAACGATTGGTAACTCCATAAAGGCTTATTCTAAAACGAGTTTGGCTAGCGTGAATGACTACTGTTGTGAGTTTTATACATCTAGGTAACCAGTTAGTATATGGTCTATTATACAACGATTTCGCAAGCGGAATAGGATCTGTAGTATAGCATATATATAGTGTTAGAACACGTACAATGAAAAATAAATTAGAATGCTTTACCTCTCAGCAATTGATCTTGATAAACGAATAAAGCGATCTAAAACTAATCGCCATGCTACGGTTGCTCACACAACCTGAGTCGAACAAGATACGCAAACAATGGCTAATAGTTCCCTGAGATCGTAACTTCACGCGCATCACAACACCCGATAGTGTATGTAAATAACTTTGACTCCGAAATCCAAACAAACTTGTGTCTCGAACCGAAAACCAATTCGAATCCCAAGGGGCGTTCAAATCAGTTTGAAAAGAAAAGGGATACTTTGACTTTTGTTATTCACTATATTGCATGCATAACGAAGCATGCACACGTAAATAACAATGCAAATATTGAATTTGCTTTTTAGCTTCTAATTTTTGTTTTTGTCCGACCACAGTGAGAGGAGGAAAACAAAAAACCATATGCGGACATATTCGAGATGATTGATGAATCGGGTTGTGATCGAATTATTTTAATGAGGGTTATGAGGTTTATTTATATAGGCTTCAAACCCAAGTTTTAGATAAACTAGGATACCCTCAAATTCTTATCACATTACAACACTTATTCCTTATCTCTAAAATTGAACCTAAAACCCCTTCTAGAAGCTTATAGGGCCGGTCAACAAGTGACACCCACAAGGTTCGGGCTTTGTCAATTTTAGTCTCTTCGGTTCATATTTAAATAGTTGTTAAGTTAGTTATAAAATATAACGGTAACTAACAGTTATTTAAATTATTACGTGAAGCATATTATTTAAATTCCTTAAAAATAATAATAAAATATAGGATTTAAGTATTTAATAAAGTATCTTCGTCGTATTAACGTGTGTGCCCCCTCTAGGCCTCACATACTTCGTAACGTATTCGTGCTAGCGCTGTACTACCCCCCCCCCCCCCCCCTTCCCCCCCCCCCCCATAAACATAAACCCAACAGAGCCACCAACAGATCTTCAAGTTCATGTCTCATTTGAACCTCAACTCGATATTGTGGCTCATCAATGGAGAACCTTACTCGTCTTTCTTTTGGTATACTCAATCCGATAATGTCATCTATGTTCTCAACCATTTGGAACCCGAAAGACATACTTTTCTGCAAGGTAGATTCATTGTTTCTCCACTACATAATTTTGGTTATTTTGTTTCAAAAGCTTCACTTAATACAAATAAAAAATTCAGACTAAGCATGTACATACCAATTGCATATCTTCGTCCACCTCAAAGGCCGGGGTTCATAATAATTTTGTGTTTCCTACCACCACTCATCTATGCCCAATCAATGATACGACTAAAATTAAAAAGGCACCAAAAAGTTATTCCCATGTAATTTTTTTTGCTACAACTATGGTAAAGTTAGTTTACTTTAATATAATGCAATCTAAAAATCCCCCAAAATTAGAATACAACTTCAATACCAATCATTAAGTGAAACGGGAACCAACATGAAATGTTTAAAAGGAATTGCAGTAAGGACAACTGTAGGTGAGGAATTGGGTGGGTCATACAGGTTATCACGGATAAAAAGTGGTTAA